>JAVCKS010009461.1:0-16728 GCA_032273685.1 Pteraster tesselatus
ATATACATCATGTGGTTGAGTGACCCTATGAACATATTGGCAGACCAAAGAAAATATCATGCACGTATCTAATGGGACGTCATTTGTGTTTTACTATTTTAACGTTGATCGTGAGTAACAGTAACCTCCAGACACTACATTAAGATAACATTCAGTTGCAAAACACAGACTAAATATCTACCCAAAATGAAACTGGTATTTGTTATTCTTACAGATGATCTAGCTTAGGTATATGTATGAGGTGCTATAAAATGAACATTGACTGTTTTCACTCGTGGGATAGTGAAACTATTCTCCTAGAGATCAATGGACGTGGCCCATTTTACCTTGGGGAAAATATCCCACTTCACGGATCACGTTGCAAGATTAGTTGCACTAGATAACCACTCATAACCCAGTGTACTATTTAGTGGTCTGGTTGTGTACAATATATGATTACAAGTAAAGGTTACAACCGTAGCAAACACATCTTAACGGCCGACACACTCTAGCGACTTCTGCTCCTAAAAACAAAGAGAAAACCGCCAATGTTAACATGATGTATATTTATCATGTTCACGACAAAATACAATCTTTGTTTGTATGCAACAAGTCGTGTGTGTAAAAGAATACCGACGCAAAAATACTTTTAAAAAAAATATCACTTGGGCAGAAAATCAGATTGCAATATAGTACAGTGCACAATTTAGCATTTAAACCTTCCCCCCTCAATAGGACATAATGTTAGAAATTGCCTTTGAGTAGCTCTGACTCATGTTCATAGCTGAAGCCAGCAAGAGTAGTACTTCCCAGGATGAAATGCTAGTTGATGTTAAACCCCTGGTAAGTTGGATTTGCTAAATATTTACCAGTAACCATATAGAATTGTAGTAGTACAGGTAGAGAGAATGCCCCTTACCTAGAGCGCGACTGAGAAATGGATCTCGATCTACTGTAGGAACCATGTCGTCTTCGCCTGTTGCAAATATAACAAACATTTACAATTCATCAGATGAGAGAACTGCTCCATTGAAATGAAATCCTCTTTTAAAGGAAATATTGAATATTGGTGAAAAGCACATTACTGGAGAATGTGAAATATTTCCTCCAAGAAAAAAGAAAAAAATGGATATTAATATTAATTATCTCTGCTTGTAGGTCGACAAGAATAACGAGTGAAATTAACTAGACACATACATTACACAGCAATATTCCACGTAAAAAACAAAAGTAAGTTTTATAAGGTCTAGTGATTTTACAGATACGTGCCCAAGTGATATTTATTACCTGGGCCCATTTTCATGTCGGTGCTTACGGTAGCAGAAATTCCACGCTTAACATAAGCATATATTTAATGGCTGGAAATAATTCTTGCTACGATAAGCAAAGATTATTTCTCGATGCGCATGCATACTAGTCGTGGTCCGAAATATTGTCTGCTTCACGAGCTGCGCTAGCAGACAATCAAAGCAGAGCCATGAAATTGAGCCCGGCATAGACTAGGTGACCATAGCGACAAATGCCTGAAAAACTGAAAGCCGCCGTTATAGGGTCAAGGTACAAACCTGCGGTGTCTATCAACCGATCGGCTTCGGGACTTGGTCCGGCTGTGAGAACGACGACTGCGATTTGGGCTGCGTCTGGGACTGCGTCTCTGGCTCCTTGAACTGCGGTAGGGGCTCCTGCTCCTAGAGCGACGGTTCGGACTGCGACTGTAGGAGCGGCGGTTGCGGTTGCGACTACGAGAGCGGGATCGCCAGCGCCTCGGCGGGTAGCCATCCCTGCCTCTCATCTGGGTTGGAGCTGGGATCGAAGAAAGAAGGAGGATCGTTAGTAGTAGCCTTAAATCTACATTCTCCCACTTTGTGTCTATAGTTTGTTTCTAAATCTTGTGCCTACTCTATGCTTGTGCCTATAGCTTGCACATTTACCTTTTACTGCCGTACATGTACAAAGGTCTCCTATGGCACCAACAATGTGAATTGGGTTTTCAGACCCAACCCCCTCCAAGTTTGTACGGGAAATTTACACCCACCTCAAGAAATGCAAAATTGCATCCCTAAGTAACAGTGACAGACTTAACTAACTAATACAAGACTGTCCACTTACTCTTTCTATCTCCTTCAGCAAACTGAATGTCCAACTCCCGTCCAAAGAACACAGTGTGGTCCATAGCGTACATGGCATCTTCGGCATCACTCTTAAAGTCAAATGTGCTGCTGAGCGTTAAGGTAAAAAGGCACTCTCTACAACAAGGTGAGCACCACCCATTAATGATCGTATTACATTATTTCCCTCCCCCCCCAAACAAAAAAACAGGTTTGACAATATAAAGTCAACACAGAGGCAAATATTCCTGTTATTAATCTCTGTTTACCGTATAATACTAATAGTCCTCAAGATTTGTTAAAACTCAAACAATATGAAAAACCTTGACTAAACTGTACACAGAGTTAAAACAAACTGATTTGTGCAAGGTACCTAATGTCTACCCACATTTTTCAGAGCAGCTGCCATTTGATAGTATAAATATCCCCACATCTTGTAGCCCACAACAAAAAGTGCCCCCATCCCCTCCCCCTGCCCGCAATATGTCCATATGAATCGAACGTTTATCGCTGTAAACTTTCATTGCTTTATAATTAGAACTCTTTTGAATCTAAAACGTAAAACGTTTTCAAATTTAACTTGGAAATGACTATTTATACCTAATTTTCCTCACAAAAAATTACTAGTATTGCTCTCCCAAGACATGCCAAAATTTAACAGCGGTTCTTTTTCCAATTGTTTTGCATTTAATAATTCATACGGTATAGGATACAATACCTTTGGTCTTGACAGAACACAAATCTTTCAACTACAAACTCTTGGGTAACTTTAGATTTTCCTGTATTATCTTTTGCATCCTCGAACTCTTCTTTTAGTACAAACCAACACATCCAGAGACAACGTGGCTTGGAAGTAACCATTTTTTTCTCTAAAATACGGCAGAATCTTTGCTTTACTTGGCAGATCACGTCCCAAAGAGCATTCAAACTTGAAAAGACATCCCGAGTTCTTGTAAATCAATTGGCTGCGCGTGGATGCGATCGTAGTGTTTACCCTTAAACATGGAATGACATTTTCTGCTTGGAACTCTTGTATGTAAATAGTTGATGGTTTCAATTTTGTCTCCGTTGTATCAATCTTTTCTAGGCTCGATTGTGAAAAAGAAAAAAAACTGCTTTGCGGAAGTAGCAGGAGCTGTAAGGGAAAGGCTTTTGTATACATCGATTCTTTCAGACTTTTTCACATTCTCAGACCAACCCGCGATTCAACCTTGCTTGAGGGGTCTTGAATCAGGTACGATCTTGCTTGAGCCTTGCTTTTAACGTTGCCTTGCACCGTCAGACTCTCGCTTCTTGCCCACACAAAATCTTGGCTTGAGTCTTGTACCGTTTCTGTCCTGCGCACGAGTGTGGAATGGAGTTGAGTTGAGCCCCCCACAAATTTTATCCATTTGTATTTCTTCCTCTTTTTTTTGTTTTAGGTTGGGTAAAAATGCATAGACATTTTCAGCCAATTTTCATCAACTTTTATCAGCTGCAGAGGTTTTCCCAACTTTTACATCGATCACCGTTTGCAGCATGCAGGCGAAAAGCGACTACTTGATACTAGATTGATAACTAATGCTCTCGCCAGTGAATACCATAACTCCATTCCACATTTTAGCCAGGCCTCGTGTACCAAACGACTGTGCTCTTGTTGTGTATGAGCTGCACTGATGACGTACAGACAACTCATGAATATTCACAAAGCCAGGTCATGTGACTTGATCACTTGAACCCACCATTTCTTGTCTTTGTTCTTGTGCTCTATATAAGTAATTGAGCGAGACAGAAAAACCAATAGAAAATATTAAAACCTAGGCATAATTAAAGCCAATACAATTATTTGCACAGCATCTGATGGTAATCTTGTGAACAACAAACCTATGGGAATGTGATTTCGGCATTTGGTAGTGAATATTTACAGTCACAAATTAATGTTAAGTTGGTTTCTGTTTTTCTAGGGATTCATGCATGAACAATTGAACATCATAACACAATTTGAAATAGCTATGCACTCTCATGTCCAGGTTAAAATGGGATATAGTTCACTTTAAAATCTAGCATGATCAGGCCATATTTTTAAAACTTTTCAACTTTTCTGAGCTAAAAGTTTCGAGTAAAAGGGGATCTTGTCTTATGTAATTCACCAGGCTTTTATCTATCAAAAATATGAGCGTCCGTTAAAATGACCCAAATACACTACACTAAACTTGAAATATTTTAAATCCTTCAATTTTAAATTGCAAAACAGTTTATGAATCCTCATGACCCAAAGAATCTAACATTTTTCTTTGAAAGGGCCCCTAAGACAGTTTTTATAAATCTGGCCCGATCATGCTAAATATCATTCAGATACTGTGCCGCTACGGCAAATTGCTGACATTAATAAGGATATTGTATATAACAAAAGCCCCTCGGCTCTCGTGTGTAGTGGTCCAACGGTATGTACACATCTTTTATGTCGCCATACTTTGAAAATACTTCACGAATATCCTCCTGCCTGGAATGAGTATACACATAGCAAAATACACATGGCAAGATAACTACGGTAGTGTGTGTTCGGCAACAAACTAAAGTTAACAAAAACCTGTTAGGAAATGAATAAGTTTTAAAAACGTTGGTACTTTTTTAGAGTGGATAGGCCTATTTGCCGACCAATGGCGATGGCAATGCAAGGGAATAATTAAAAAAATCTGCAATGAAACTGAAAGATTGCTACTGAAAAAGGGCTAAGTTTCAGTTAAACTATAGGCCCTAGGCCTAAAGCCTGGACTAATTAAATCATGGAATGATTGGGTCCATTTTTCTAGTATTAAACTATTTATTGTGTTGGCTAAAAAGTAAAAGGAAATAAATGAATGGAAGGTAAGCGGTAAGTACTGATGTTTTATCCGTCTATTTCCGACATTAAATTATGAACAAATTCCCGCGTAACAAACCCCGAAATTAACATGAAATAATTATAACTTTGCTAACGATACCTACCGACAATTATCAGGAATATTTCGCACATAAAGAGATGAATTTGGGGGTCTGCTGCCTCGCCTAGACATGACGATTAGTCGATAATGTACCAACAATTGTGAAGTTCTGGTTACAAATTAACAAAGGCAGCTCGTTTAACATCGAGCGCGCTCGCTGCATAATGGCCGACGCTATAATTGGTACGGTTCGTGCGCGTCGTGTATAACCCGCGCGCACGCGCAGTCTGTGCTAATGTTGTACCACGTGACCATATTATGCCGCCACAAAATACAAGCTGAAAAACCACACAGCAAGTTAGTTGTACATAATTATAATTATGACATAACCATTGGATATTTCGATTTGTCTAGCGCCAACCCGGCTAGCTACGCACATAATCAATCAGTTTAAAAGTAGGGTATTCCTCCATGATATATCTAGCAATTTTAAAAGACCATTTTACTATTTGTATCAACTGGCTGCCGGATCCCATCTCCTCACATTCCACTACTACAGGAATTATATTAACTCCATGGCCGAACACGTATTAATTCGTAATACATTTCACTGTTTCATTTCATTTATTATTATATCCATCGAATCCATCTCCTCGATTAAGATTGTTGATAATCCCAATATCTGTATCTGTAACCAGTATTTAATTCCCATATTCTGCACACTGCTGCGTGCTGGAATATCGAGTTCGAGACGCGAGGAACAAACCCATAGATATACATGATACATGTATTATCTATGAACAAACCGTACAGTTGAACTAGAAAAGAGTGCGGTTTATAAAAACTCATATTGAAAGTCACGAGAGGTCTCACTTCAACCACTCCACATAATACAGCCCGGCCCGAATTGTATGTAAAGTACTCTCACACCCATTGAGTTGTATTTTTTACAACTCTATGCTCACACCACGGTTAGATGTAATTTTTATTTATTATTTCACAGGGCAGAAACAACCAAAAACACAATACCAAAATGCAAACCGAATCACAATCGAGTGGTTCTTTCATGATGCTGCTAAACGCAAACAATACAAACAAATAATATATCCAATGAATAGATTTCTTTATATACACGTACATATACATCAGACAATGTATAAAAGTAACAATAATAAAACGGGACAAAATAATACTTCAGAAGAGTTATGATGGAAAGTTTGGGGACAGAGTATCATGTTTACGCAAAAATGGATATGTAGAGTCCCATTAACATTTGAAGGTGAAATATCCCACATTCTAGGAAATCTGTTGAAGCATATAATTATTGTTCTTGATCTCTGGTAATGAAATTTAACGATGATTTCGACATGTCTAGTATTGACTTTAATAACTACACGTATGTACATCAGTATAAAATCAATTATCAATTAATCCTGTTAAGTGGCAATCCCAATTGAGTACATCTATAGTCTGGTAACTAATTTCATTATAAGGGTTAGCAGAAATTCTTCCTAGAAGTCCAAGACAAGATCTAGCTCTTTCTAACTGAAAGTTACTGGGGATCGAGGAGAAGCATTATTCAAATTGACGATAGATACATTAACTGTACGTAGGAATAAATGAAACTCTATAGTGCCTCACACCGAATTATATACTTGTGAAAGGCTGTCACACGTACCGTGTTTACAGTATTACTGAATATAATTTTGTTTAATGAAAGATGGAAACATCTTAGAGATGAAATTTATGGATACAACAATGACAAGCTGGGAACGATCGAAAACGCCCTCTCGTGTCTGAATAGGAATTACAAAATTAGAGCAGCCTGACGTTTCGATCCTAGCAGAATCTTTCTTAAGGCTAGATATTGTAGTGTATTATTATTGTAGTGTAGGGCGGAATACAAATAATATTCTTAATATTTTATATCGCTCATGAATACCAATCGAAATATTATCCGCAACTTCCTCTATTTGGACCCACAGGATTACAATTTGTTGTACAATTGCACTTTTGTTGTGGATAACTTTCATTTTGTATTATTAGCTGGTTAAAAAAAAGCTACAAAATTATTGTATGACCTCATAATACTAAAGTAGTCATAATAGTATTAGTAAAGTAGTGTTTATATGCAGTGTGGTGGTTTCCGAGATTGCAAAATTTTAGGGGTTCTTTTTTTTTATTCTCCTAAACGTGTACAAACATGCCCTGAGCCCATTGTTGAAACCTGTTTGAAACTTGCTCATAAAATTAAAAAAAAGCCACGCGCGGCGCGCATGCGCGAGCACTTGTTTACCCGGATCCATCTGGTTCAAACCAGTTTCGTACACGTGCGCCTGGCGATATGGCATGACCACAAAATGCATTATTCATGAGCGGTTTCGTGTTTTTCGATAAACATGTGACGTTTTTATCGGCTGATGTTGGTCGTTCTATTATATTATAGGGAATATTATAAATTATATATATTTTTCTTTTGCTCATTACTATCTCAAAAACAAAACACGACGTTGAAACGCTGATGAATACGTAATCTATGTACTGACCACTTACCAATTTTAGTTTATAGGTAGTTAGATTTCTGCATGTGTTTTGTGCAATTATTATATTACCCCCATTAGTCAAATAGTCGTGCCCAATTCAATGACAATGATGATGAAGAAAAATAAGGGGGTTGCCTGCGCGCGTATACGCGGTACGCGGTGCCAGCCTGGATTTCGAAATAACCCAACGTCATATGTTGCATCAGCAGCTCAGCTAGCTGCACGCAGCGTACGGTACCAGCTGATATCGGACTCGGAGCTTTTGATAGCACTTGCAGCTGATTTGCGATTGCTTTATGTTGTTATTTGTAGAATTTGAACATTAGCCCGTCGGGGATGGATACGCTTGGAATCTTATTTTGTGTTGCTCTTAATCTCCCCACCTTGTCCGAGGTAAGATATGTGTTCTGCTATTTTCTCGGCATCAATGATTGTTACCTGACTGAATAATTTCCCAACTAAAGTTGGGTTGAGAATGAGATGGTGCAATGACGCGTTGGGGGGTACCTCCCAAAGTCAAAGTCGAGCGTTAGTGAAGTCGGCATTTAAATTTGAGAGAGTTCATAGGCCTAGTCCCTTGATTTACTACTATAGTGAAGCAGCAGCAGAATTATTGATGGGGTGTAGGTTTATAATTCTTATCTAGGGTCCACCCCTAGCTAAATAAATAAGGTAGGCAGTAGTACTAGGCCTAGCTAGGGCTATAGCCTATGCAGTACATAGTAGTGGCTATTTTTACGCCGATCGTGAACGTTTGCGCATGCTTTGCACATGTTCAGAATGGGGATGGGGAGGGTTAGGGGTTGGAAATAAGATTTGCATGCTAAAAATATAATAAATCAGGTTTACATCTGCAGCGAGTAACTTTTGCTGCGAATAAAAATAGCCTTGTACAGAAGTTTGGTTTAATACGACTTGTAATAATAGCTTTTTGCCATTAAACAAAATCTTATACGAGTAACGAGGCATATACCTGCCTACATCAGAGAATTTTTATTGTAAACTGAATCATGAATTGAATGCACTTGACACTAGTTCCAACCTGTGGTCTGCTTAACAAAATGTGGGGTCCATCAAGACAAAGAGGCTATTTTGATAGAATGTTGTCGATGAAAAAAAGAGATGTAACCCTTCGTTAATACTTTGAACATGTCAAAATCAAATAGAAATTAAAGCAGAGGCTATTTTTACCATACTGTAGTCTTGTAGATGTAAACGAACTTCTGCATTACAGGCTATGGTAGTATTTTTCCCTAAATGTTATAGATTGAAAAACAGTTTTTTGGTTTACAAAATTTGTTTTTCTCTTGAAAATATAAGCCTGTTAAACCTCAGTCAGATTATGTTATATTATGTATAAATATTTCAAGGGCAAGGATGATAAAAAAAAGTTACTAAATAAATTGTCTTTTTTCCAACCATAACCCTCACCCAATACAGTACCCAATGCCACATCGTGTGTTTTCTCTTCTCCTTTTTGCATTTATTATTGCGTTTTCATTGTGAATTAAATAGCAAATCTAACCCCAAAACAAGCCTCAATGATAGCGCTTTGTTCTTGGGTGCCATGTTGGAAAGGATGAGATCGTCTGCTTGAGAATTGTCATAGTGCTTGCAACAACTTGAGTGATCGTGCGATTATATGGAAACTAGGCAATTGTTGTTTTTTTGCACATTTTTATTTGCTATCATAAACATTTATTTCATTCTTGTTGTTTACCACCCGATACAATAGAAACAATAACTGTGGAATATCGGTTCAGTGGTGGATCCAGGTTAATGTACAGAAATACAATGGTAAACAGGGGGTTGTACCCCTATGTACTATTGTATTCATGTTTCCAACATTGTAGTAATGCTTTAAAAACTGTTTAATTAAGTAACTTATACAACTTATACAATATATTGGCTGTTTCTGTGGTGTTCTGTACAACTGTTAACATGTAAGTTTCTTACATACATGTACCTAGGCCATTTCCCATTTTTATTTCAAGAGAGTAATTAAGAGATTTGTTTAGTATGAACATTGCGTTTTCATTACACATTTCGTTTTAAATGATGCATTTTGAGAGAAAATGTTTTGAAAGGGAGTTACTACTATTGTGTTGTTTGTGTAAACTACATCTTGTATAGCTTGAATCGCCCACAAAATGATATAAATATTGATTCTGACAGCCCATAGGGGTCCCCAGCCAACCAATCAACCATCCATTCTCCCAACTGTCAACTCAAAGCTCTATGGATTGGCAAAATTTAAATGGCCACACTGCTAGCTGCTTGTGCCTATGAGCTGTGGGCGTTACCTAATTAGCATACAATCATAGGGTCCAAGGATGCTGGGAAACAAAATGTGCGGGGCATGTGCCAGAGCCTAGCAAGCTCTGTACACAAAGGTCAAAGCATTGTTTGTGTGAGCAGACTGAACTGAACTATTATATCAAATGGCATCCTAGCTTTTTTGTGCTGGTTTTAGAGTTGAGATAATGCACCAATGATAAGGGAGTGTTAACCTGTAGAATGTAAGGTTTGAACATGATGCAAAACCGGGTCATTTCAGGGCAGCATGGTTTATTTGAGCTTTTGCTTCAGAAAGAACAACATTGCATGAACTTTGACAAGCTACGCCATAGGCCAGGCAAATAGTTATTACACTAAATATACAGAGTAACTGTTGACCTGAAAACCATCAATGATTCTCAAACAGTGACCAACGTTTTTAACAGAAGCGTTTTCAAAACAAAAGAAAACAACTGGACAATGCATTTTGCGGTTTGAAATACGTGTATTAAGACTTAAACTTGTCAGTATCAATTAAATACCTCACAACTTTTTTTACCACACTTTTTGGGATGAATACAGTGATCCTATAATCCTGCAGTAATCGTTGGTTGTCTATAATGGATTACCCCTTCCGACAACGATTGTTTTGCCTCGAGTGAACTCTGCATAGGCTTTTCTCAGGCTAACTTCCTCTCCTTTTCCTAAGGGCACTTAATGGTTGCACGCACCTGTTGCTGTACGCTACGTGCTCCGTTAAAAAAAAAGTAAACAGCTTATATTTTTGAAAATTGAAAAATCGGTTGCGTCTATGCTTATTCTGAATGCCCATCGATTCAGACAGACGGACGGACAGAATTTTCTCCATTCTGTAGTAGGATATAATCCTAAGTTGTTGCAACATGCAACATTCAAAATTAATAAATCTAGACCCTTGTTCTTAAATGTTGCAGCCAGCAGGCTAGATCTGGCCCACCAGACGATCCAATCCGGCCCACCAAAATATTAAGTCAAACAAAAATTATAAGGTTTGCCAAACATAGGAAACGTCAAGTTCATCGCAGAAACGCTAGTACTAAAACACTCACGTCACCACCTTGTCCAGAGTTTTGTTCCCACCGAAATCGACATACATGTTGTAGTTTTCTAATTGTTATTTTGAGCTGTCAATTAGCAAGCGTGACCACTGCAGATTATTTGAATTCTCACAGAAATTTATCTTTCTAAAGTGCCGTTTCTGGCAATCTATTTTTAAGGCCCAATATTCCAAATGTCCTCCAAATGTGGGGCCACGGATGGTTAATATATTCAGTGGCCCACAACTTAATTTCATATATTTTTCTGGCCCATCTGATAAATTAGGAACCCCTAATCTAGACAACGTAAATGGGCTAATTTTTAAAGATTTTGCTACCCAGGCCAGTTTATATCCAGTATTACTTATAATTGAAGTAGTATAAAAGGTAAATAATTGTACATCATGTTCGTCGTTATGATTTTGTTTATTGCACCGAGCTGTTTGGTTGATCAATAGAATTATAGCTGCAATGAATTATAATTTGTTAGTACAAAATGTTTTAATACTAGAAATAGTCACACCCAGCAGAGAAAATAAAACATTGACAAAACACTAAGGGGAAATGTAATAATATATCAGGCTTCAAGGATCCTACATGTATGTTCATTGCTGTTTACCACTGCTGTTTATTAGATTGCTGTTTAGTGTTCCAATTATACATCAAAGGCTTTTTTATTTTTGATGTATGAACAAGTATTCTTTGAACAATTCGCTAGAATACTCTGTTAATGTTTACATCATTGTTCGCTATAAAATTTCTTGTAAAAAACCCAAAACGATGAAAGCTAGTATTAAACAGAAACACTTTGATCCAGTACCATACATACATGTATGTGGTTACTACTGACTACTTACAGCTGGCCAGCCCTCATTTTCAGCTGATTGGCTTAACCACAAGTAGTGTTTCCCAACCTCTGACCTACACAGGCTATAAATAGATACCATGGCCCAGCAGTTGATGGGGAGTTATGCTAATGAGCTTGGGATTGTCCAATGGGAGTGCTGCCATCGTGTAATGGAGCGCTGGTGTTGCATGGCCTGAATCACTGCTAGTGAGAGGGACCCAAATTTGTGTTTTTTAAAATAAACTTGATGTACATTATATTATGCATGTTACGTTACACATTTGGAAACAAAGAACGGCAAATGCTGAATTCAAACAGCACTGTTAAGTTCATGCGTGGTTTGAGCAGAATTAAACTGCATTATTATTGATTTGCCTGGCCATTGTTCAGCGTTTAACGTTAACTATGTACTTGTTTTGAAAAATAAAAACATTGTTTCTCATACTTGATGCACTTGACTGTTTTCGCGTTTAAACTCTTGTAGTGTACATGTACATGTACGATGGTGGAATAATTTACATTCCATGCATATACTTAAATAATAATTAAAAAAATTGTAAAATACATGTATTTTTTCCTAAACTAGTCCTTACTATTGCAGATTTTATGTTCCTGCTAATACCTTCTTGCATTTTTATTGAAGCTTTGGTGACTAAGTTAACAGATTTAAGATAATTAACAGCATGTACTTGACTTATGTAGGAATTAGAGACATATGTCGGCATATACTTACCTAGTTGATTCATCAACCCCTGGATTGAGAGCAGATCCTGATCAGATTAAATTACTGTCCAGGTGTTTCTTGTTTGTATGCACAGTAAAAATTATCTAATCTTATAAAAGTTGTATTATTTTACATGTATTTGTTACAATGTACCCTTTACCACACATGCAATAACTCAACATGCATAGAAATGTTTTATTAGGTCATGTAAATTAATAACTGCACAAAACCGGGGTGTAACATTTTTACGCAAACATTATATGACCCTCTTAGAAAAATGTCAAGTACGTTTAGCAATTTATCTTGCGATTGTATTTAAAATAAACCACAGACCCTCTGGAAAGGAAGCAAGATCCTGGGATTGTGGTTAACCGCATGCCCTCACAAAGGCCAACAAGTATTTAGACTTAGCAGTGGAAGAGTTAATTGACGTCGTTTACATGATGGCACTTCATGAAATTATTAAATAACTCTGGTAATCAAAGGCAGCTGCAAAATTTCCATTTGGGTGTTAATTTTGTACTGGTGTAAATGCTGGTGCTACTCCATTCTAATCCTTCATTTCTGCTGGAATAAACTATTACTTCGTGATGGTGCAGGGTAGCCCTAATGGAGATCTCTCTTTTTGTTTGCCCTTCAGTGAAATACAAATCTGATACTTTGGGTTATAGTTTTAAGTTAGAACTTGCACATTTTCATTTTTATTACTTTTGTCATTTTCAGGCCAGAGAATTCTGCTCAACTGGGGGTTACTGGTGTGACACGGGGCACTGTTGTAATGGAGAATGCTGCACATACTACTATGAATTGTGGTGTAAGTATGTTTAGCTGTAATATTGAGGCTACACCATGTGTATCAGTTCTATCTATACACATGGTTATAATGAGAACCAAAGTACATGTTGTATTCTTGTCAAAAAGACCTGCTAACCACTCATTGTAGCTGCTGATGGATTATCTATTGCCTCAAATTACTTTTTCATTATTTTAGACTCTACCTACTGTACTAATACATGTTGCTCAGAAAAATTAGCACAGATCTTTGTGTAAAATCATAAGAAGGCAGTGCAGATGCTGTCACAATATTGTTAGCCTACAAAGATGTTGGCGCTATACTTTATTGAAGCAACCTTTCTTTCAACACTTGTGACCTACATGTACATGTACAAGTATACAGGGTCCATGCCTGACCCAGGACTGATTCAGAGATTTCCACTTAAGATTAAGTCTTGAAAAGCAGATTTGGCTTTTGAAATTGGGGGCACGTTTTGGGGTGAGAATCAAGGACATAATGTTTGATGGTATAGTACTTGTACGTGTACAAATGTACAATAGTAGGTTAAACATGTAAGTAGGATTTTAGAATTCTCGTGGTGGCCTAGCTTAGAGATGAGGGGGATGTAGGAAGGATACACAGCCTCCGGACAACAGAGGAAATCAGTTAAGTTGGGCAACGGTGACCTTAGACTCTAGCAAGTGGCTACCAGGGTTTGACAAAATGCACCTCGCCTGTTCTGGGATTGAGCATTGGATACTGTCTGTTTTATTCTCTTCCTCCCTTGTGCGTACAAATCCCTGTCACATGGTGGTTGTATGCATTTGGCTGTATTTATTACCGGTACACGTACAATACTAGCATGTATCATTTGTAGAAGTGAACCGCTTTGACTACTACCTGTCTACCTCCTCCCATGATTTATGGTATAAAAATCTTGTCTTTAACCTTTCCGTGAATCATCTGAAATCTTTCTTGTCGGCTACGATTCCCTCAGTCTTATCATCGATAAAAACGGTGCAGAACTTTGACAGAAACTTCCTGAATCAGAGGACACTGTATTTTCAAGATAATCTGCCCATTTTTCCCCAAATGACAAAAATTTAATATCTGCTAGTTGGCAAGGGGTCAAATAGAAATGAATATGTTGCTTCGATGTGTGGAGAACAGTGAATACCGGTACAAAAAAATGAAAACCCATTTTCCTTTCTTGTGTTCGTTGTGACACGACATAAATTTTGTCAATATATTGGTCCTCATAATCGGTTGAGCAAATCCCCCTTGATCCAATAAGTCAGTGACAATGATTTATGTTCATGGCACCAATCCCGGTGCATACAGGTATATAAATATAATATACATGTATGTATGTGTGTGTTTGTATACGTTGTTGTGGCCAGCCAATTTTACAGATAAAATAAATGCCCTAAATATTAACTTTTGTTTTCTGTAAAATAATATTTGAACACATGCAGAATATGTCTATCTTTTATGGTACTCATCATCAGTTTGGAAACTTGTCTCACTGTCTTGATGTATAACATTGAATGCAAAATGTTGTTGTTTGTGCGAATCACCCTGGCCTCGATATCCCCCGTTTAATTCAGTTGAAATTCTAATTAGGTTATATATAGCAAACCGAGTGCTAAGAATCCACCGATTCACAAAATCACAAACATGTAAACTGATAATGGTGGTCCACTGGGTCGTCCTAACGAAATGAAGTATAATATACAAATAAAAATTCCCCCATTGTGAGGACATTTTCTTGGAAAGTTGCATGCGATGTTCCGCACTAAGAAGCTGTCATGTCCCTTTCCATCTCCAACAGCTGTTGCAATAGAAATCTAGTTTTTCCATTGGTTAACCTTTCACGGAAAGAACGCAGTGCCGGTGTGCAGACACCCCAACCCTCCTGCATATCAACATCACTATGCATCAGGGTAATATGGGGCCCTACCCCTCGTTTGGGGGCAGAACTGTGGAAAAACATTTATTTTTATTTTATCAAGCTAGCCCATTTACTTGGCTCACTTCTTATCTTTGTGTGCATCTACATGTACATATATGTACTGTAGATATTTAAAAAAAAAATTACAAACTGGTCTTATACAAACACCTTAAAGTTTCAATCAGTCCCTCAATTTGAAGTAACACATCCTAACCTTCCATGGAGGGATTACCATGTAATATATTCTAGAATCTTGAGAGGTAAACTGGGTCTGGTTGAAGTTCCTCTGACATGAGTAATGACTGCCATGCGAGCTTGTTACGCCGTCGCTCTATTGTACGTGTACGCTCTAAACATCCAAACATTGGGTTAAAACTATGTTCTCCCTCACCATGCCACCCTTGTTTTATATTAGATAGCTCATGATTAAATAAATGTTACTAGTCTACAAAGTGCTGTTTGTTACATTTTCAGTTCTTACTTTACATCGACTAGTGCGGCTATTTTGTTTATTATTTATGATGTACATGTGTTGACAACTACATGTACACGTGCATAATGTGCATGTATTCTTGGGCTACACTCTAGAATTTAAACATTAGCATTTTTAAATAAATAGCAATGGTCATTTCATGAATCCCATTACCACATTCTGAATAAAGACGTTTTTGTATTCCCATCATGTATATATGTATGCTATTACAGCAGTAATTTAGTGCTAATCAGCAAGGAGTGGGTAACCCGCACTGACCTTTACGCTTTGTTACACATAAATCTGTGGTAGGCTGGAGGACAGGCAGCCATCCTACTATCGAATTAGTTCTATCTACCAGTGCCCTGTTCGCCCTTCCCTAGTGTATTTTCCATGAAAAATATCTTGATTTATATCGCATATTTTGTGATGTCATGCATAAATGCATGCATGCCTTGGGGTGGGGCAGAGTTTGTGTTTCCAAAACGCATGTTCAGAACAGCGCTGTGATGCAAGTTTGCCTTTGAAGTTTGCCTTTGAAGTTTGCCTAAAAACATCAGCTACCGTACATGCTCCATCTGTTGTAATATCCACACTTTTTCCATGAAGCCAGTTCACTTGTACATTTGAAAGAATTTAACATAGCTGGAGTTCGCATGTACTGACAATCAATTAAACCGTTTAATAGCTGATCCAGAGAAATGGCCTATTTTTTACATCTGGTGGAAATGAATTAAATGACTACCCGTAGTATCAACAATATGAGGGGTTATTAATTTCACATCTGCTTCGTTTGTTATGCTATTTTATGCTATTTTATGCATTTAGCTATTTACTTCATAATAATGGTGATCGTCTTTTTTTAACTACCTATTTGCGCATATGCAGGGTTTTGGCTGGTCTGGTTCCTAATAGTCTTTGTCATCGGTTTCTGCGTATGGCAGAGGAAAAGATTTCATCCATGGAGGGGGAACATCAATCATCGAACTTGCTCAATTCAGGACTTTCTCAGGGGATTCAACTTTAACGATATCACACCAGGTACTTGCCGAAACACGTAATCCCTATAAAAC
>JAVCKS010009505.1:14306-33685 GCA_032273685.1 Pteraster tesselatus
GCGGCGAAACGTATAATCTCATCGGCCAAATAGAAGAGCCCAGGTTCGAATCCCGTCAACGTGTGAATGGACCGTTTATATAATGTTGTGCAAATTGTATGCATATACTTTATTTCTCTGAGTCAACTCCGAACAAGCTTTGAGGCTGTAAAGAAAGTATTCCCAAATTTAACATAACCTTATAGAAAACGGCCTATTGGGTTCCGCTCGAAAACGAAGACCATGCACCTAACCCTACCTAAAGACGGTCTTCATTGTTGATATTCTATACAATGTTTCATCTCAATGTTTTCTTCCCAATTCTGAAACGTCTAATAAAGAAACGTATAGGCCCTACCGTCGCGCTGAATTAAAATAATTATCTCTTTTTCTCGGCGAACGAATATTATTATATATTGTCATTTTTACAAAATCCTGAATATTCAGTATTTTTTTTGCCTTGGGCCATATTTGTTTAACAATGCCGGCCAGATCCTTCTTTTACGACTTGCCTTCTTGATTCTATTATCCCTTCATTCCAAAGAGATAACATACGCACGACACAAAGCCACACGCTGCGGACAGTACAGACAGGCCCGTCAGCACTAAAATATACCGGTACATTTTGTGAAACTGTGTTTATTTGTGAGTGTACTTATCCACTATATTGAGCTCTTTCATGGATGGTGAATATATACTTCCCGGGGAATAATTTGAAATGCAGGTATGATTCTGAAATGAATTAAAATAATTGCTACAGCCAAGAGTTGTTTTTAATCACAATAACCGAAACATGATTGGTAGGTGAAAACGAAATTAATTATATAGGTTTAATTTGGAGTCTAATTGAGTTATTTATTTATTAATCGTATAAAGGGTTTGAAGCATACCAGTAAGTTGTAGTTTTATAAGTGGGAAGGGGAAACTCTTCAAAAGAATCCGGAGATACCCACGAGGTCACATGAAGACCGACAACCCAGCTAACTCCCACCCCCTCCCCGCGCTGGTTTTCGAATCTGTCCCATGCGAGGAGAGTATAGGCCTACAGCTGCGCAACCGGACCCCCAATTTCATAAATACACTTTCACAATGGCAGTTATTATCAATCCGCAATACAGGTCAGAATAAACCTTTAAAAAAAAATTGGTAAGAAAACTATACCAATGGATATTGTGCCCACTACAACGCACGCTATTAGCCTTCTCGAAGTATGGCGAACACAATATATTAAGGCGCCTGTCACTGATCTCTGTCTCCTATTCTATGCTAGTCTCATCTTATTAGGCAGAAAGTTGTTGATTTAGAAAAGAAAAAAAAAACGAGATCCCGGCCGCATTTGAGTTCGTGAGACTAGTAAGATGGCGGATTGGTGGCTTTAAAAATATATGTGATAGATCAATAAATGACAGGACCCAGCTTTTGTTCGTTGGGTCCAAAAAATATTGTATACGGTATACGATCCTATTATACACAAATATACTAGTTGTGTAACAACCACGAAATTTGCAATGGAAATTGTGCACTTAACAATGTACGCTATTGTCTAAGTCGTGCTCCATTTCCATTGTTAGTTTCTCATCCCCTTCGGAACATATACCTCCACAGAAGCCTACGCCCATACTCGGCGTTAACCATTGGTACAGAGTGCATGTACACGAATCCTGGTAGAAATCTACAAATGATTATGTCCTCCATCGTTGATATGCCTATATATCGTGATTGGCATTTATTAACCCAATCGTTTATGTTCAATGCCTCCCATCTTTCTTCCATCTTTCTAGCCGACATACGGTTAATCGTGACCCAATATCGTTTCAAAACCAACACGAACCATTCGTTTTTCACATTGTTCAAAAATAGATTCATGTACATGCATTTAATAGAATAAATAGTCGGCTCTATACTGGGGTCACTCTCCATGAATTATTACACATCCACGAAACGGCATTCGTAAACGTGTAATATGCATGTTCGCGATATACTCGGCTAATTAGTCGGGCTCGTATATGCCACCCCTGGCAATCTATTTAAACATAATACCGATCGCCAATCTGGGGTTGGGAAAAGACTTCCCTCCTATTAGCGTGCTAATCACGCTGTAAAGTCAATCCGGCATAGCACAATGTCATGTCATATTTGCCCAGGGCATTCAGAATGTTTGCTGTCCGTTCGGAAATGCTTTTTTCCTCGTCTCGCCTGCATGCCTTTTCGACAGGCCAATTCATTTTCGCCGTGCTCGTTTTAATAAGGCTTCATTTTGTTGTTTTTTTTCCCCTCCTTTCTATTTCTCTCTGGCTCGACGTCTGTGTTCCCTGTAGAATTGTCAGCCGCGAGTTGCGGGCAGGACACCGGTGACTCCGGGCGACACGAGGGGCATCGTCAGCATCAACAGCAGAGAGCCGTGCCCATCGGACCGTACGAGGAATCCGCGGTCCCGGGGAAGAAACAACAACACAGCCCGACGATCATGGCCATTGATCATCAACACCACCTCATTCTTCGTCAACATCAGAGGCTAGCCGAGATGACTGTCAATAATAACAACGGGGTGAACGTGCCGTCACCGCCAAGACGAGCCCTCCAACTCCCGGGGCCAATCACCATTCTACCCCCGCCGCCGCCTCCGTGCACTTTGAACATCCCACCCGGCTACCCGACCGCCACTAGACCGCTGAGCTGTAGCCCGAGTCAAAGATGGCCGAGTGAAATATCTAGTTACGACATACCTTCTCCACCAGCCAACGGTAACAATCTGCTCACTTTTCCCCCCAAAACTAAACCCTCCCTCCCTCCTTTGGAAAACTCTTCGCAACGGCAAAACCCCTAAAGGCACTTGATAACTAATTCAAATCTCCACATTGTCTCTCTCCAAACTCCCCTTGCTAGGGCTTTTTACGAGGGCAATTCTCGGAGCGTAATAATCACGGCTTTGAAATAAAACAAGGCGAGGTTTCTCCCTGGCCAAATCACCAGTCTTTTACAAATCCCACGCGGGTAATCGCGTTTTGCGATTGCCTATAGGTTGATTGGGCTATTACTGCCCATAAGCGACCCGTACACCGACGGGATAATCTGCACCATGCAAACATGCAATAACATCATCAGATAACTCGTGGAGTCGTATATACTAATATATCTTTTGAGGTAATAATGTTTTTGAGTGCTTAACAAATCTTAATTGCCGGTGTACGTGGCCCTTGGGTCCGCTTCTCCAAATAACACGCCGAGATGCAATGTCCGTCCGGGGGCTCGTTAGCATCCCCGGCCCCGCTCATATATTTTCCCACGACTGCCAGCAAACACACGCAGCCTAAATGATTAATAAGGAAAAACCACAAAACAGCACGATCCTAAACGAACTATTCGACTAATTGTAGCTGTAATAATAGCAATAAAAAAGAAAGAAAACGTTGTCATAACGGCCGCATCGATAGTAATCTTCTGTCGTCAGGATAATAGGTCGACCGAACTTTGTTAGCCAAAACAATTACCGTATATATAAGAATCTGATTAGCACTATAAGCGCGTTTACGTATACACGCAACGTGGCGGCTGCTGAAATTGCATACAAATCGCTAAGTATATTAATACTCAATAATTCTTCTTACGCCGTACTTGATGGGTATAGTTCGGGTCATAATAATCAATGTGACCCGACAGAAGGTGAATGAATGATGAAAGAGCTCGCTAAAATCATCCCCAACTTTTAAACCAATCAGGTAAGCGCAGTAGACCTAGACCTACAGCGCAGGCACGAGGAACACGCTAAACAACTCAAACCCGTATACTGTATATATACTTCATATAGCCACTGTGGATTTAACATCGACGTTCCAGCGACGTGCCACAACATTTAATTTCAGCAATACGTTGGCCCCTTCCAATTCCTCTTCATATAAAATTCGCTCGCTGCCCGCCTCCAGAGATGCTAACTATAGTTGCATAAAATATGTACAGAGAATTTAACATAAATTCAAGTGGATACTGTGCTTTCGATGATTATAGCAGTTTTCAGCACTATACATGTAGGCATAACCTATACGACGTTAACAAGAAAGCTGGGTTAATACTTCTACAACACAGCTGCAACACATCAATTAATAATTAGACATTTTACTCGTCACAAAGTTAATATACTATACCACCACTGGCTAAGTATATAATATCGTATACGTACACCCGATAAACTAATACGGCCCTGCTTGACTGCCAAAGCGACAACCTTCACCAAACCAAAACCTTCACGCTATAGTCTCGATGTGTTTCGGGGGGAGAATCACACAGCAACTTAAAGTCGTTGCATACACCACCCGTGCCAATGAATACGTTTCTCCCGTTCAGAAGGAATTAAACAAGAAAGAAAAGGCGAGAGCAGTACCGGTATACCGGTAATTGAATTGTCTCTAAACATGATCGAGTGGTGAGGGCGTGGCTGGTCACGTGCTAAAAGCCTGCATTATACATTGATTCTAAAAGTTGAAAACTCGGTCTAAAGCGACTTGGGAAACATGGACCCCTGACCACATAAGACTGACTCGGTGTCCGTCAAAATTAAACAAAAACGATCGTTGTAAAGAGAGAATTGTAAACTTGTTTCCAATTTAATTATTAGTGAGCCGCCATCCGGGTCAGGCTGATCCGAAATATGGACACCCCTGGGACACCCCGTTACCGGGTCAGTTTTCGATCCAGATGTGTTGCACAGTATAATGGGGGAAACCCCAAATCGAAAGCGTTCGGTATAAGTTAGGGCTATTCATAATGAGAGCTTGCATAGACATGTTTTAAATTACCGCTATACGGTGTTGAAGCCAATAAAAAAAATACACAATTAATATATAAGTACCAATAATTATAATGTAAATAATATTTATGCGCGTATACATTTTGGTGATGGCCAGCGGAATAGTCCCACGCAAAGGGGGAATAACGTCAAAAATCGAAGGGGAAAATTAATGAATGATACGTAATTGGCTGATGTTTAGATATACTGGTACCAATCACCTAAAACGACAAGCAGTATTCATCCGTGTACCGTATATACGCGATCTCACACTGCCTTTAAGGGCCACTCGCTGTAATCTTATTGGTTCTTTATGAGCAACTAATGAAAGTCCGCGGCTCCCCAGCCGAGCACGCTTGGCCGGCTGACTGATGGGGAGTATCCGAGCTCTCGCCAGGCACCGACGCGCCCGGCTTAACTTCGCGATACAGATTTCGTTTGCTTTCTACGCCCTTATATGAAATATTTCCCCAAGACCAATAAGTGCGTCATGCGATGATGGGTTACGCCTTGTAATAAAAAATGACATTCTGGCTGAGGCTGTGATTGCTTATAAGAGGAAGAATTCAAATCGAAGAGAGATTTGTCCGTTTTTTTTCTAACGTACCAAGATAAAAAAAACACATGTGGGCTTAACAAGGCGGAAACTAAACGGAATACAAGACAATTTCGACCGTTGTCATGTCCCGGCTGTAAGGCTTAGTAGGTTTACTGAAACTGAGAGAGCATAATATACGTGTACGAAAATTAATGATTGTTGACTGTATGTGTGCGAATGAATGTTTGCCAACTCAACTATGCCACATTTCTAAATTACAGATTAGATACTGAGCACGACAAATGATTTTTAAAAGATGTAAAACTGTACGGTTTTGAGAAATAATTGTAAATGCTTAATTGATCATTCGGTAGATTTGCCCTTGATATTGGTTTTAAAATCATAAAATGACACAAACAAAAATATATCGATAAATAGTTACAAAGTGTTTGTGTTAAAAAGGTTGCTACCAGCCAATAGTTTATTTGGACAAGACATTTTGCAGTTACCCCCCCCCCCCCCCCCCGCGCCCCCACCACCACCGGTTAATCATAAACGTAATAACACATACGCACAACTAACTTGTTTACATTATGTTTTTGTATCTTCATTACCGTTCCCGTTTCAATGCGAGTAAACAGGAATATGAGGCTTCGAAAATCGAAATACACGTATAAATATTGCCTGTTGGTTTTCTGTTTCTTCTCGAGAACCCAGGCGCGTCAGGTGTTGTGTTTGGTTGATTCCGTATACTACTGCCTGGTAGTCGTTACCCGTGTTTATTTTAGCCAACATTGAAAACAAACACAACGGTCTTCTAATGAGGGGATTGTACAAAGAGTGGGTGGTTCGAACGATCAGGGAAAAGAGTTCCAATGCAAATAAACGGCTGAAATTGCTGACTTCAATTGGAGGTTAATTATATTAAAAACAGGAACGATTCCGGTTCTGGTCTCGCTCTGTAATTTCAGGCGGAACCGCTCCGTGTCATTATTGAGGGTACTCGATATGTTCTCTCGAATAAACAGCCGTTTACCAAATACGGCGTATAATTTCATTTAAGGTAATCCAGGTATTCACTGGTCAAATTTACGAAAGGAGCAGGTATGTTTTTGGGAACATAAAGTATTATTTGATCAAAGTTTAGTTATATTTTCTACAAACAAGTCTATGGTGTGATTTTTGAGGTCGGTCATGCGAAAAATGAGCTATATACAGCTCACTAATGAAAAATTGGTACTCGGAAAATAGGTACCCACCTCTTTAGAATACAGAGGCGGGGTTGCGCTGTATTTGTCTTTGAAATCAGACGGCGAAAGATACATTTCCTGAAACTCTTTGGTGCCCGTTGAGCGACCGCTGTGTTAGGTTACGATCTCGGTCTAAAGAGCCGTGCCCCCCAAACAAATGTGTAGGGGGGGGGGGGGAAACTCGGCCCAGGACAGTCCCATGATTTCTATCGAAGGTTTCGTCATCCATTATAGTTGGCTTCATAAGCCGTATGGTGTATGCACAGCTTATCAGGGGGGAATGCCGCACCAATTAATAACGAGGGCTAATCGCGGCGCTTGCCAAAGGAGCGCGTTAAATGAGGTTTGATCGGTTCTGATTGGATTGGGTACACATGCGTTTAATCCAATTGCCTTTTTGTAAATAGCTTATACAACTGAGAAAATGGGGGTAATACAAAAGCGTACAGGGGTGGACGTGAACAAGTTTTGTTCTTTTTACTAGATTAATGTCAAACGATCATGGCCGTATTATTGGGCTATTTTTCATATCGATGACAATCCTTTGTGTATACGACGCGGTCTGCCAAATCAATTGGTTTAAGTGGTGATTATTGTCATGTAATAATTATACGTATATAGGGTATACACGGGCTTACGAATTAATGCCATGCGATTCAAACACATGGCCCAATTTCTTATCTGTAAACTGTTCCAATCAATTTTAATAGGCCTAACATTCATCTGATTATAGCATAACATGGTTCTCTGATTATTGTATTTTAACAGGTTTTATCAGTCGCGAGATTTCCGAACTGCTGAAAGATGGCCGCCTCAGCTATACCGACGTGTACAGGGCGCGGTTTGCCCAAATCGAGCGGGACCTATTTAAGTCGTTCTCTCTGGACGATCTCAACTGGTATCGCGCAAAACTTGGCGTGAGC
The DNA here is from genome assembly GCA_032273685.1 of Pteraster tesselatus. Lineage (NCBI taxonomy): Eukaryota > Metazoa > Echinodermata > Asteroidea > Velatida > Pterasteridae > Pteraster > Pteraster tesselatus. The sequence continues at coordinate 21,780 of JAVCKS010009505.1, forward strand.
GTTCCGCCGGGTTACGTGGCGTCCCTCCCGGGAGCCGCGGGTCTCCGGCCCGGCTCGGGTGCCTTCATGGGTGCCGGAATGGTGGAGCGTCCTCCACTGCAGAGAAGGTACTCGTCCGACCCGGAGGAGATCCGAGCCGAGAGAAAGCTCTTCTCGCCGTCTCCTCCCCTGTGCGGCTCCCCGGGCCAACACGGCACCTACACATGCTTAGACTGCAATAAGGTCTTCAGCACGCCCCACGGACTGGAAGTGCACGTTCGTCGCTCGCACAGTGGCAAGAGACCCTACGCGTGCGACCTGTGCCACAAGACTTTTGGACACGCCGTCAGCCTGAGCCAGCACCGGGCGGTGCACAGCCAAGAGCGGTCGTTTCACTGCAAACAGTGCGGTAAAACCTTCAAGAGGTCGTCCACGCTGTCGACGCACATGCTGATACACTCGGACACGAGACCGTACCCGTGCGAGTACTGCGGCAAGAGGTTCCACCAGAAATCGGACATGAAGAAGCACACATACATACACACGGGTAAGAGTTAGTAGAGTCTTTGTCAACTAAACAATTTACATACTACCGACTACCATTGTATTACTACACGGTTTGACCAAACATCACATTGGACGTAACAGGCGTTCTATACAAGTGTTGAACGAATGTCCGAATTAAAACACGCCAACAGTAAAAATCAAGATTATATTCGATTGGCAATCTATAAAATATTACGGTAATCAATAAAATAAGCCGCATTATTCACACATGAGCAGATTAAAACGAAAAAACAAACATGAAACCTAATAGTTTCGGGTAGTTTATAAATACACATCTCGATTCTCAGTGAAGCAGTTTGACCCCACGAAACTCCAGCCCACAACATTTACAGCGTGTACCATGTTTGTGGATCGTCAATGATTGTGAAACACGTACACTCTGTATATTATACCGGTATTTATAGTTGGTGGCTAATTGATGTTTGACAGGACTGACTAAAATTACCGACTGACGCAACGAAAATAACACTGCACCCTTTGCTTTGATCGGCCTAAATCAATTTGTAAATATTGACCGGGCATTTCACAGTGTGCAATTTGTGGAATATGTAAGCAAGTATATAATTTAATATTTATTAATCAACCAAGCAAGACTTCGCTAAAATCCCCTTGCCGAGTTTGAAGATAAGCACCCGCATTTTTCCTGATTTTGTTTCGATTTAGTTTTTCCAACCCTCTGTTTTTTTAATACCTTTATGTATAATTTTCATAAATATTAATTGCTTAGTATTTAATTTCAAGTCTCCGGGGAGGGAGGGGGCGGACGGATGGTTGTTTAAAAGCGTATATCGTTTATGGTAGGTATATACGGTTGGTTGGTAATTATGTATATTACTGAGCCAGTGGGTGTTTTGTGCATATTGTGAATGAAAATTTGTACACGAACGTTCCGTTGAAAAAAATATCTATATAAGCGAGTAAGTTAATGAGCTGGGACAGCAAACAACCAACAATTTGGAGAAAAACCCACGAGGTCAGGTATAGGACGTTTCACTGTTCGCCACGCATGGGATTCGAACGCGCGATTACGGGTTCTCTCCGGCGCATGAACACGGGAACAAGGCAATCCAGTGTCGGGTGGATTTCCAATAGGATTGCGTAGAAATAAGATTCCTTATTTATTTGTTCCCTGATTAAATCGTTCAGTGACTTATTTTAATGCTAAGTGCAACATATCTTGTTTATGGCGGAACAGCGCGGAGACATTTACTGCTTTGGTAAAAAATAAAATGATTTATGTGTTTGATTTGTTTCTTTGTAAAACAATAATAATATAGACCTACATATAGGGTATATCTGTGCTTTGTGTGGACACAATATGGTTTTTGTCCCATATATCTTGGGTCGTTGTTTTTCAGTTTTAATACCAGACGGCATACGAATACGGGGGTTAAAGAACGGTTGTGTTTTTGATTGGACGAATGGACGAATCAGATTAGGAGTTTTTCCATAATACACTCACTACACGCGCAACGTTGGGCGGTATAGACCTACGCATGTACGTACATGTACAGGCGAGCATGCCACACACGCACCACACGGATTTGCACGTGTGATCGCGAATGGAATCCGTTACGCACCGCGACGCGTGCGTTAAGGGGGCCCCGTAGCCACCCTGTGAAACGGCGTCTTAAATCCAGCTTCGTAAATTGCCATATACATGTGTATATATTGTATACTCTCGTAAAAATTCGTGTCAAGTTATTTTTCAAGAACAGGTTTTATACATGTAGGAACAAAATAGTATTTTGCCATATCGTCAATTTTATCTTTGAATAATTCCACCTTTGCAGCACCGGAGGGGCGGCGCAGGCGCTTTTAAGTTTTAATGGATTTGGAGCAGTGAAACATTTCGCCTGTTTTTGGTTGACCCCATTGTTGATAGAGGCCATTTAGCACTGTTGATGGATATGTTGAGGCCTTCACACGGCACACGAACAGTTTAAGTAAAGGAAAATGATGCGACTTTAAATTAATATTTTTCCTGTGGCTAAAAGTGGAGTGGCGCACGTTTGCCATGAGGGGACCGAGTTCAATTTTCTAGTTTTAAATATGTTTTTAATATTTATGTTTTACCAATGGGTACTGGTAAGGATAAGTGTTGCACAAGGCTCATTTTGACCAGAACAAGATCGTGAGCATGTCCATTGATATCATCGTCCCTATTACAGTATCTCCATCGAGTCTCTCAGGGACTGCTCGGTAACACGTTCTCCAATAAAGGTTTGACACCAGGCGGGTGACGCGAGACATCATATCTGCGACAACGACATTCCCGCCCGGCAGGTGGCAAACCCGACGGAGCAGAACGTCCGCGGGGCCCCGCATAGCTCGCCGTGTCGTCTCCGGTACGGCGGTGCCGTTGACTTTGCTCACCGCACGGTATGTGCAGTGAGTGCGCGGTGTACAGTTTATCATTAACACGCGCGCACGCGCGTGTGTCTGCGTATCGGATGGTGCCGCAGCTGCTGCATAGCATTAGTTACGGCAAGACGGTTAGGGTCAACTCCCTGGAGTGGGCAAACGGACACTTCCCCTTCGGTCGTCACAAGTGACTTAATAACTACTTCAGATCATCCAAGACGGGGAAAGGAGGGAGGGAGGGCGGGAGGGAGGGCGGGAGGGAGGACGGCCCGGGCGACCGACTCGTCTTATTAATCCATCTTGATTCTTTACACTTGTGAAGTGTCGGCTTTTCGGCTGTTAATTTGTGCGTGCACTTACGACGCGAAACGAGCAGACAACACACCTCGGAGGCATTACGCGCGAGCTACGAGAGCTCACCGTACAAACACAGGCGCAGTTACCGTCACTAACGAACGGTCTAGGGGCCCTAAACTCGGCACGCTAGAACACCCTCTAAAATTGGTTACAAACTGTTGGTTTGCAACTGCCGCCAAATTAGGTTGGAAATCCGTGTATAACGGTGCCGTAATAAAGTGACACAGTGTCCGCAGCCGGTGCGCGTGAGATCGTTCCTTAAAAAAAATATATAACATCTGGCTTATAATTTCCGAACTCGAATATACAACAACGGCGTTTCATTCGTGGGCACGACATAGTATCGGCAAGTTCTAAAATACTACCTTTACATCAAGAAAGTAACGACAGATCTCACGGCAGATAAACTGTATACAACCATACAAAGCTTGACAAATCAACATTTTAAGCGGCAAGCAACACATCAAAGAGCTATAAATTAATTTTAAAGATCTTTGAACTTCAGACTCATATACACAAAACGTTCAATATCGAATTGTTCTGTATTCGCTGGTTTGAGTTTCCGTGGTATTATTCATTGTTTCCAATGCCACCCTTTTAATCAATTAATAAAATAACAAGACTCTGTTCTAGACGTATAGGCTTCCTTCGGCCACGTCGTAAAAATAAGACAGTGGGTAGCGATACGTCATGATTTAAAAACTAAACTAGTGCAGGATTGAACAGGCTAATTTTGATCAAGTTCAGCTCCTTGTTTTTAAAACAAGGAAGTGCCGACTAATGTTTGCTGTATACTGCTACAGTAAATTGTGACAGTACAATGAATGTTAAGGGAGACGATCCGTATGAAACCTGTTAAAAATTATCATCACTATATCCTGAATATTAATGTCACCATCCGACCCAAAAGAGGCAAGAGATTACATGGCAAATTGGAAAAGAATTGCATGTATACATGTACTTAGGAGATTTGTGCATATTCGTGAAAGATCCCTTTAAAACCTTGCATTGAGCATCAAGCATGCCTTTCACAATCATCATAATACTCCACAATATATACAGGGTGAATACATTAAACACTGTAGAACGCAGTTAGTGCTGTACTTTGGTTGGAAGATTAGGGAGCATGAACGTTACCTTTAATTGGCAAGCATTCTTGCTATCTAGTATACCAGACGTTTCCCTGATTGGCAAGCACGGGGAGATTGGACACGCCCACTCGTGCACGTTACGAACGGATGTGTACACACAGCAGCGGCGGTGGGCACTCAAAATACACGTAGCATAACGAATGAACTCATTTTGTACTTCGGAACTCATTTTGCTTTAAAACTACTTATTTCCCAAGGCTATCCATACTCATACTTTAAAACCGTCACGATTTAGATTTGGATCTATATTAGGTTTATACAGCGCATCTAATTCACATTATTGCTTTTAACAATTACAATGCGCATGCGCAAAAGTGGTTGGTAACCATTCGGTCGAGAGATAAACAACTGGCATGTACAAAGTAAATGAAGGGGACCAACATTTTAAATATTTGTTCTCACCCTAAACTCTAAACGTTTTTATTCCTTCGAGATTACATTTCCGTCTATATATTATTTTACCAATTAATCACTTTCTAATAATAATGTTGTTACCTGGGCACCCATGTGCATTTTTGGGTGGTGCACTGTGGGATTTCGACGTTGTTTTTCTCCCCCCTCCCCCAAACAATCCCGTGATCCTGCGCAATTGTATTCGCGAAAAAGCTTATAACCACAACCTAAAAATGCTATTAATATATGTTTCTATATTTAACAGTACTGTACATCGTTGTATTTCCCTTGTATCCGTATAGGTGAGAAACCTCACAAGTGCCTAGTATGCGGCAAGGCGTTCAGCCAGTCGTCGAACCTCATCACGCACAGCCGGAAGCACACGGGATACAAGCCGTTCGGTTGCAAGATATGCGGCAGAGCTTTCCAGCGAAAGGTGGACCTCCGACGGCACTTTGAGACACAGCACCCCGACCAAGAGCGGAGCGCCTCAACCATGTTCGGCGTACTGACCATGTGATGACGAGGCCTGTATAACCATCAGGTATACCATACCACGCAAGGGGCGTAACAACACATTTGGACACGAAGTGATCCTTATAATACAGCGACTGCCCATCGCATACATACTGTGTTAAGTCGAAAATATGACTTGGATCTATGAAAAGAGCATTCCACTATCATAGCTGATTTCGTAAAAAAAAATTATTATTTAATATTCCAACAACATACCAGGGGGTTTAAAGTCGGGATTAGCAACCGATATCCTAGCCATCGACACCCAAAAAAGAGAGAAATCTGAAAATATCGAAAACATGATTATTTTTAAAGAATAATGTTGTGCCCGTGCAGTCAGACAATACACGTTTACATAAAGTTATGCAAATTGATGCATACAAATGTTGCTCTTGACAACCCCCGAAGCTTATTCGCTTCTACCCTCCTACAAGCTTTGGGGTTCGCAAGAGCAACATTTGTGAAGAAAATATAGGCATATTATTACTTGCAACATTATGAAAACGGTATATTCATGCATAACATTTTATATACGACCGACGCAGGTATACAAATCGGGAAAAAATCTATTTTTCGTCTGTTAGTGGGCTAAGATACCGTAAAACTGCACTTCGTGATAATTATTAATATAGAGAATCTGTAATAATAATATGTAATTATTATATAAAATTGTTAATTTATGGACCAAAAAATGTATTATAGTGTAAGTATATAATACTTTGACTTTGACACAGGAAAAGACTAAGTTTTTATTTATTTATTTATTTTCATTTAATAATCTGAGGATATTGTTTTCGCAAAGCGTGTGTATTCCGCGCGTAGCAATAAAAACACATATAACCCTTTTTTTCGCAATTCAATATTTCTGATCAATTAAATAAAATAGCCTTTTACTAGCTAATAACAAAACCGTGATATTTATTTTACTTAAAAGGTTTATTATTTACAACTTATATTACTGCAATTGGTGGAATCGCGGTTGTGTATGTATTATTCTTTACGCGGAGCACTATATCTCTTATTTCCTTCGAAAAAGGAATAACAAGTTAATGCCATTTTGGAATAGCTTCGCTCAGAGGGCACGGACCGTTTGTGAGAGATATTATGGCATATTATATTACAAATAAGCAGCAATTTAAAAAACACAATCGCTTTGCTTTTAGAATGGAAAACATTAAATTGCCCATAAATCTTAGAAAACATTCCAGTATACTAACATTATTCTACTCGTTTAAACAGTAGGTCCTATCTTTTTTTATTAGCTGAACCGTCTTAACGTCATTTCTGGATCACGGAAATGCTGGTATAATATGGGCCTTTAAAAATTTATATTAGGTATAAGCACAGCTTAAAACAGATTATCCCGTATACTCCATGTAGGTATCTTCAAAAATATGAGTTGAACAATTGTTTTTTTATGCATTTTGTTTTTACGAGAAAAATTCTTTGTTGATCGAATTTTACAGTCGGTGATTATGTCGTTTATGTGCTAATTTCAAGTTTCTATGTGAACGAGGCCCTACGATCGACCAGATGTTCCGCGTTGCTCATTCATGACACGGCCCTGCTTTCAAAAAAACATTTTCAGGACCTACACTAAACTAAAATTATAGTAAAAGATCATCCAGAATATGTAGACCAACAAAACGAACTCGTTGCCATGTTCTCTTTACTGTAACTGTAATTAATTTGAATTGAAAAAAAAAACCCACACCAGTGGATGAGATTTAACACTGAATAAACTTATAAAATGTGCATAGATTTGTCTTCTGTTTGTTTTCTCTCTTTATTGTCAGAAAAATAAGTTAAAAAAAAAAACGCAGCATATATATTTGCCTACGGTTTTCCGAAAAGGGAGGAAAGACAAATGACAAACACTGGTGTAACCTTGGTCGTTTGCTTCTTAGTTTTATTGCACTGCAAGCTGCACACGTATTATGGCACCTATCACAGGGCCCAGCCGCGTTGCTCATAATATAGTGAGACGGTCCTAAACGTACTTGGAACACCGAAGGTTTGGTTTTGTGAAGTATGCGTTTTCAGAACTCCATCCTCAAAACAAAGAACGCAACAACACGGGACATGCACTGTGTATATATTTTGCCTAATCTGATTGAGATTATAAAGGTTTACAACCAAGTTGAAGCCGAGTGGCCAAAACCTGAAAGCTCCACACACAATCCGATTCGTGGCGTGTTTGAACAGCCAGATAAGAATCCTAGCCAAACGGTAACAGATGGAAAATGAGAATACGCGTTCTCATAGTGGTGCCACGCGTGTGTCTGCGTGGACGTCTGGGACCCAACCGGCGGGAGCTAATCGATTTCGAACTGATAGGAGGGGAAAGCTTATTAACTGTAGGTTGTTATTATCAGTTTAGTATAGTGGGAATAAAGACTGCTGTGATATGCTGCATAACTGAACAAACAAACATGGATAACAAACCATGAAATCTAAATTAGACAGAGGCACGTCCATTGGAGTTTTATTGTAATGCGATACTGTGGTTTATTTAATTTAAACAATAATTTGTTTTGTAAATGGACAATGTTGGATTAACCATGTAGGCATCTTGACGGTCCACGAAGTTTAGGTGGAATTGGAAAATTACAGAGGGAGGGGGGGAGTGGCCGAATAAAGAAGAACATAGGCCTATTTCGAAGAGAGGTACAACCATAACCAGACATTAAAACTACTTGCGATGGGATTACATTAGCAGCGACCGGCGCCACATAGTAGGGTGCAATGCAACACGTTTGGTAATCGAACACGTTTGCGGTATTGATTTTCATGCAATGCGTGTGAAGTACCGTCAGATTTTGTCAGCGCGATAGCGTCTCAACCGTGCAAGACGCACTGGCAACAATTTACAGGTGTGTAGTTGAGATAAAAATGAAGGCCAAGTTTGAAGATGGGAATGGTGACGTCACTTCGATACATGCTTTGGACGATTTAAATAATTAAATTTCAAAAAATGAAATATACCTGCGTAGGGATGAGGTGAATGGGTTGCTTCAGAGTGGACGATATGTTCAGTAACTTGGGCGTTTTTAACAAACGTCCAAAGGGAAAATTGGGTGGTGATCGAATCTATGATTTTCTGCATATAATAGTGCAGATTATTAACCACTCGATCGCAGAGCGCCCTCAATGATGTACAGTCCCATTTCACATGATCTAGCTGGTATAGTTTACCGTTGTTATTAAAGCCTAAAAGCGTACGACGCAAACATTTCATTTCAGCAGGAAAACTAGTTCTTGATGCTTCCTGATTCTTTGGTTGGTTGGTACATTACTGAAGTTACCAAAGGCGATTTGAAAAGTTTGAAAGCAAGCAAAATACTTTGTAACTATCCATGAATGGATTTTCGGCGCGCCAGATCTCAAAATTGTTTCTCAAGGTGAAATCGGTCTAAAATCGGAAATGAAACATGGCGGACTCAGACGAAGCTTTAAACGTTATGACAGAGTATCGGCGCCAATTGAGCAAGAAAAATAGCACTACATTGCAAAATCGGACTAAATGTCCTCCTGGTTTAGACCAAGGCCCCAAGTAGTAATAGGGGTAAATCCATCAATTAGGGTAGGCTACTAAATTTGTCCAGGTGGGATTGGTCTGAAATAGAACATTGTGTTATATTAAGCCTGTGCCCACTAATGTTTTTAATGGGTCCCGAGGGGGCCTAGCTATTACTAGTACTACTGTTTGGCCTATTATTTTATTGGCCTAATATCCTACTTATATCAATCCTCGTTGTGCCACAATATGTTTTCATGCCGTTCTGTTTTAGCACGCGAACGCTCCGAAAATAACACCGAGACGTGTGCGGCGCTTTCTCCCGGGTGTACTGTGTGTTGTGCTTGTCCGTAATTTTCTGAAAAACTCAAACGATTACGATACAGTATATACCAGCAGAAAAAGTACAGCCCCTTGGAGATGGATGGCAGACGATGGACTGGATAACGGACAAAAATATAGCACACTTCATGAACAAAAATCAAAGGGTCTTTGAAAAGAGAGTTCAGCTTTTGTTTTGCTGAACTGCGCATGCTCAAACCGAGTTGCCGCACGGGGAATGAACGAATACCATGGGACGGAGGCTTTAGTGCTGGCCCAAAATTTGTTTATTTTCGAACAGGGAAAAGGCTAAGTATTGGGGGGGGGGGTGGGGGCGGCTGGGAAGATCAGTTTAATTCATCGAATATTGAATGAGTGAAACAATCAAACTGGCAGGGATGTTTTAGCCAACGAAATCGTGAAGTGATTACTACAGTACCGTATTCCACAGCTATAGCTGCCGGGCACTTTATTATTATTATGTGATTACTAGTATAACACCAATTGTTGGAAGAAGGAAATTAAAAGTGTTTGCGCGAGGCATAGGCATAGTACCCGCAGAAAATAACAAGTATGTGAATGCATCTATACAACTATACAAACAATCCCTGAAGTTTTCATTTCGCCGAGGCCGACAATTAAAAACAACCAGCGTATCGTGCCTTCCTGTTTCCTTCTGTGCGGATTTGTGTAAACAGCGAAAGATTCTCGGCTTTTTCCCCCGTCTCCAATTCTTGCGACTCACGTGAAAACTTCCCTAGCTCAGGGCCCTTACGTACATTGTAGCACATTCTAGATTCTAATCTGTTAAATATACGGATATCTTCACGACACACACCCCCCACCCATTATAGTTCATTCCTGTGTGAGAAAACTGAAAAGCTGAAAGTTTTTGCCCCAAAATGCTACAATTTCTACAAAGTTTACATAATACCAATGAGTGGCTGTAATATAAAATAAACATATAAAATGAGACTTTCTCATTTACTGCTGATGAACTAAATGGCTTGGGTTTTTTAGGGTTATCTTTGATAATAATTATTTACAAAATAAAATTTAAAATATAAAAAAACCCAATAATGAGTTGGACTTAATACATATAACGTATAAATATAACGTATGAATCTTAAAAACCTCTCGTCGGATACACAATCACAAAACCACGCTCCAAAACAAAAGTTGAATGGAAAATTTAGGATCTGGTTTGTAAGCACACGGGAATTGTTGCCCGCGAGAATAGCGCTGATAATCGACATGGGAACGAGGCACGGTCTAATCTAGGGAGAGAAAAAACCCTGCGGGTATCTGAATGCTTCGAAAAGGACAACCAACCCGGACATAGCTTTCAATTGACTGTTGATGTGTGGTATTGTCCAATTGTTCCAGGCATAAGCGTAATGGTGCATAAGCGGTACGTTCTAGAGCGCTCTGGGACGGAGATACTTGGTCTGATGTGGAAATCAGGAAGTGTGTTTCAAGATGCAGAACTTTTCGCGGTGAGGTTTTTCAGGAACATGCTTCGACAGCAACTACATAGTTATTAGCTCTGAGATTCCATTAAGTTTTAACCTTGCGCTATCGTGCACAGTACGAGGGCGCTTACCTTGCACCATGCGAGGAGCCTCTTTCCATGCACGCGTGCACAGATAGGGTCCAAGGGGAGCTTATTATGCTAAAACTAAAATATTATGCTAAAACTAAAAGAAACTTAAACACAATTTACATATATACTATATATAAAACAATATCTGTCAGTTTATATAAATAATTTACGCTATATCTAATAATAAATTATCTCGTGTTAATTTACGCCGTCAGCCAATTACCCCCACAGATGGCGGAATTTGTACAAAATGTGAACAAAAACACAACTAAAAATATTTCATCTGGAAAGCAGAGCCAGCCCGGTGTGCGACACGCTTCTCCACATTAGCAACTAATCTATTACCTAAATTTATAGATCTTTGATTCCTCCTCTTGTATAATGCATTAACTATCTTTACTGTAAAAAAAATTAATACAAATCACTCAAACGAAAATAAAAACCACTTAATGTAGAAATGTATAAACAACTTAACGACAGAGACTTCCACAGATCTTTGTGAAATACCACACCGAAAAAACCCAAATCCGTACAACTTGGGGGAAAACAATACCCACGACGCAAGTCACGAAAGCATTCATCTTTTCAACAAATCAAACACAATGGCAGCACCCCTCTAGTCTAAGTGCCTACGCTGTACATCATACATGTCGACTTCTGCCGAACTGGACTTCACATGGAACAGCGCCTAGGGACCAGGGATAATGGAACTTAAACCGGGACGTATATCTTTAAGTTTGCCGATTTCAGCTCACCCGTTCAATCTCAATAAAAGATTTCCTATTTATTTAAGGACTTTCAACAGAATTAAGGTTGCGTTTTCGAGTGTAAAAGCTGGTCTTACCAGAAGGAAATAATTGTATTTTCTTGCTGAAAAGGCTTTTAGAGAAAGGCTTATACTGCTTGAAGAGGGTTAACAAATATAAGGATTGATTTCCGTTTGTTCCCTATTCTGATTATAATGCTCACAGTGAGCTTGTGTAGTAACATCATCATACGTAATACATGTATATAAACACATGTAAGTAAAATATATTAGTCTCTTTTTGTATTCATTCTCGTTAAAGGGTTTGGGTACTTCTGGTAAGATACAAAATACAAAAGCTCACAGATTTACATTAAACTTACAGGGTTTGAG
>JAVCKS010009517.1:0-11004 GCA_032273685.1 Pteraster tesselatus
CATTGTGAAGTGACTTTTGGGTACCAGGATCTTTTTAGAAAAGGGACGTGGTGGCGGGGTATTCTATAGTTACTCCCCTCAGTACCTCACATAAACCGCAAAGTAATTTTAGGCTGGAATCGTCCATTTTATATGACTGTAAATTTTACATATTCATCTATCATCAAAATATTCAAACCCAATAAACTAGACTGAATTTCTCCTATTTGCGGAGCAGAGTTTGTGAGAAAAAGAGACGTGAATTGAAACAATCTCTGAAATCACCGTGGAAATTACTGGAAATGAGACATCAATTTACAACGAATGTAACTATTTGGTATCACAGAAAATCTTGCATTTTTAGGGGTATTAAGGGGAAAATAAACAATACAAATTATATATTATTTGAAATCAAATATAGGAAATACTGAAAAATACATTTTTGGGAACTGGTCAACTAAACCTCAAGGCTAGTGGTGTCCCATACATGTATGTAACTTAGTCATTTTTCATTGTACATACTTGTTAATATCCTTTCTGACAATTCAACAAAATCTGTTTGTCCCAACAGAAATCTCCTTATGTAATGATCCGGTCACATTAATTCGTCTAAAGATTAGAATTATTGTACAAATCAGGAAAAATGTGAAAATTGAATCATTCAAAAAATGTACGCATGAAGGTTTTCCCTCATGTCAGGGGTCAGGTAAGAGTGTAAAATTATATTCAAAACACTGTTGATATATATGTAAAGTTGTGATATATTATTTCTTGTATCTTTATAATACAGTATCAATAAAACAAAATAGTTGGGCACCGTGTAAGTCCGAAACGATAAGGCTAGTGATAACCATTTATTTGTGCACGATGCAAGCAAGGTTTAACTGGTATGTGCGCGGAGCACTATTCTTGTCAACTTTTTTGCCGATGGTATTTGTTACATCACCCGTTGCTAAGCTTTTGTCACTGAGGCAGTGGGCATAATTTGATTCAGCTCGGAGCTAGGAGGTTGATCTATATGCGTCAGTGCCCCCTGATAACAGACTACTGCTTGTTCGGCGACAGCCAACTCAGATTGCCGATGCCCAACCCTTCGCCGATGCCCATATCCAAACTCGCGTTCAGATCGCTGAACATCTGTCCGAAGCTGGCGTCGTGAAGCAACGGTCGGCCCCTCTCCGGCGTCAGACCGGGCAGTCCAAAGTCGTCCAGGGAGCCAGCGCGTCGGGCGCTGCGAGCGATGGGCGTCAGGCCCAGATCTTCCCGGAAGCAGATCCCGCTGTCGGAGCGCCCGCCCAGCGGGGTCAGCCCGCGTAGCGGCGACAACCAGACGGGCGCTGCATCATCCTCAGGCTTGCACGGCGTGGACACGGCGGGCGCCGCCGCGGGCTGCGCCAGTGGGAGAGGGCTCAGCTGCTCCTCCTCCGCCTCGAAGAAAGCGGTGAACGAATCGTCGTCGAGATCTTCCCGGATCTGGGGGAGTGACTTCCGGCAGTTCCGTCGCTTCGTAAGGGGCGGCAATTCCTCGTGGGTGGCAGCAGTCACCGTCGCGTGGCTGACATTCACGCCGCTGGTATCAATCCCGGAATCCGAACCTGAGCTCACGTTACCGAGGGGGTTACCCCCGAAACGCGCATCTGCGGTGGAGCCCTCCGGCGGACGGAGGACCACCTTGGGCGCGATCGGCACCACCTTGCGACCGCTCACCACCGGACGATGAGCGGTTGCCATGACGATGGAGTTTAGTCTGTCGCCGATGGTCCGATGGCCATTCTGATCGAGGAGGAGGGGTACGGGTACCAGGGCGTACGGCTGGCTTCCTCTCGGCAGGATCAGGGGTGGTTTTTTCACTTTGACTTCCGGAGCTGCAAAATAAAACCGACAAACGTAAAGGTCTCTGGGTCCTTTCTTGAATGTTTCATTTCCAGTTTCATTTCAAGTTAACTCCCTCTACGATTTCCTCTTGAGGACTAACGTGAAATGTTGAATTGATAATTCATGATGCCCTTGTTATTAGCTTTAAAATGATATGTGACAATAAATCCATCTATGGATAGTTGCAGAGTATTTTTTTTAACCACGGTTTCAGATTCGACATGATTTCTAAAATCAATTTTGTGTTGGTTTCAGCCAACAGATTATACGATTACCTCAAGGCCTAGCTAAGGTATATATTAGTCCAACTTTCAAGGAAACACCTACCCAGGCCACTTCTAGCGAGTCCATCGCTGCGGGTCGCACCAGGGCGTGGCAGCATGATGACCCGAGGCATAGCCGTAGCCCCGCCCACCACCATCGGGGGCACGCCAGGCGGATATCCCGACACGATGGGCTGCACCAAGGACAGCGGGGGAGGCGGTGCAACCTCCTCCAGGAGGGTGCCGCCGTGTTCGGTGTCGGCTACAAACATCCGTCGCTCGGGCAGACGGACCACCGTGCCGGGGCGGAGGGTCCAGAAGGCCGGCTGACCGTGGGACAGCGGGGGCTCCCGGACGAATATCTTGTGGAGGGACAGGTTGTGACGAATAGAATTCTGGTAGAAAAAAACGAGAAAAAAAAAAAAAAAGTAGAGATAGATCATGTTCGTGGTCCAAAATCTGCTCTTGGGGAAGGACCCAATAATACCCACAAGCTCCAAATGGACTTGCTAACCTTCCAGCCCGCCTTGGCCGTTTTGAAGAACGGAAAGGTTTCCTCGATCCAGGCGTAGACCTCTCTCAGCGTCATCTTGCCCGACCGGGCACTGCTGATAGCGAACTGTATCAGGGTGCTGTAGGAGTAGGGCGGTCGCTCAAAGCGAGGGTCAGTTATCTGTACCGGGAACAAAAACAAGTCGATATATAATGTGTAAGGTTTTAAGGTGACACACCCTTCGGTTTGGGTTTGATAGAGTTTATTGTACGGCCGACATTTTCTTGGTTTTTTGGAGTAGGGTGGGGGGATTAACCACGGTCTAACCTGCGCTGTCTGTAGAAGGTTTGGGTCAAGGTCAGGTGCCGACATTCTCTTCAGCCACGTTATATTCGTCAGGCTGTCATCCGCCATACCCGGCGCTGTTAAAAGGAAACCACAGAAAATCCTTTGAAACTTTGAGCAACGGATTATGTGCTCCATTTGAAAATATGAGCGCCCAAAGTTTAGGCAAATATTCACGAAAAAGGTCAGGGGTTAATAATAGAGGAATAACTTTCACAGGATTATGACTCAGACTGACCTCTTAATATCAATCGCTCAGTTAATAGCTGATCTTCGCGCAATTTGCTTTCGTCTCCTAAGCAGAACTTTCCGTCCATATCTAGTCGCGCCATCTGACCTGCGGCATTCTGTCTCGTCGCTTCCCAGGGGATATCGTGGGTGACGTCATCCAACGAGGAGAGTTCCGAGAATAAATTCCGGTGGGTGCCGTCCGTGAAGTGGCACAGTGGCGATGCTGTCAGGTCCAGGCCGTCAAGGACGGGCAGGCCAGACTCCAACTCTTCCTTAATCTGCGACTCGATCGCGGCATCCAAGTACTGTACCTCCGAACCGGGCGTCGCGATGTCTCGTGACTGCGACGGGTAACTGAGGTTATCCGGCGAGCATTTCCGTTTGCGTGGTGGAGTCCGTCTCTCCAGTGGGACAAAGGTTTGGTTCGTGGGGCTCCCCTCCATGGCACCGCCTGTTTCCAAGTCGACTGTAAACTCCGGAAGTCTTTGTGGCGGCGGGGATTGCTTTCTCGATTTGCTGTGCGGTCGGCGGAGGATGATGACCTGATTGGCGTGGCGTCGTTTCTTCGGCGGAGTGTGTACCGCATCGAGGGCGCCCTTCTTTCTCTCGCTCCTCCTCCTCGGGGAATTCAACGGCTGCTCCCCTGTTGGTCTCAGGACATTTCTCGGTGATCTCCGGGGTGTCAATCTCAGCGGAGGGGTGAAGTTCAGCTTGGCCCTCGGCAGGGAATTCTTGGCGATGTTCTCTTTCTGTTCGTCCGCTTCGGAATACGAGTCGTCAAGAATGCTACGGAGAGCCTCGGAGAGTTCCACCCTATCGGTGTTCATGGTGCTTCCGTCCTGAGGGAAACCCACAGATGAAACCGTCACACGATTTTACTTTTGGCTAGATTCCAGATTAACCCGTCCACACAGCTAAGCATTTTATAACTAGTCTAGCACCCTTAAAATTAACAATAACATTAACAATTACCCTTGAACTAGTCTATTGTTATCGCTCATCACTGATGAGGCAGTTTTATAATGCCTGTTTAACATTTGCCTTACGCTCACTACTAGTACTAGTACTAGTACTACTAGTCAGTAGTCAGTACCTACAGTACAGCCTGGTTTAATTAACTACAGTAAATTTGGCTTGAACCCAATTGAACATCAATGATCATAAACAAGTTTAAACATAAAAAAGTCAACGCCGCCCGCGCCGGTGAACGGCAGCGCCAGCGGTTCGGAAAATTCTTCCGTCACCACCCACAGGCACAGCAAAATATGTTTAACCTTGATTTGTTCCCTTTCCAAAACAATTAAAACACTAAAGTTGTTTATTCATAATTATACTACCACATTTATATCTTACCTAATGCAAACAATTATATATTTATTCACGAAAGAATAAAAAGTCCAAAGTAAAACAGCATTTCAAAATTCACCATTTTCTCCGGCGAGTCTATTTAAACTTCGGTGTTACGCAACAGCGAATCAGATTCGAGGATTACAGTTCTCGGTTTCTCTATACCAAGAGCGTAGTTAGTACAGGCAATTTTATTGGCTTATTTGACGGGCATCGGTAAAAGTACCTCCGGTTGACCAATCATATTCTTCGAAATAACTGCATTGGGTAAGTTGTGTGTCATTTAACAGCTAGTCTTTGCTCATATCATGCTACAACGTACGTTGCCGGCCAGAGCTAGGCTCACAGATCAGTGGCTTGGCTGGAGACCATTTTTACCCAAAGTCACAAAAATGGATGGACCATAGAGCTATATAGAAGAACCTTCTATATAGCTCTATGGGATGGACAGATTTTATCGAATTTCCTGCCGTTTATAAAAATATTACATTGAGATGCAGAGCTAGAGAGGCAAAGACATCATAAAATACATCATGTCTATGAATCTAGAGTACGCCCTCTGTAATTATAAAGTAAGCGTGTACTTAGTAACGTCTCTGGTAAAGACTACCAACAAACCGTGTATAGCACGCCCTCTCCCACCGCAACGACGAGCGCACAGATTCTTCAAAATCAACATCGGGATCGAAATAATTTATGAAAAGACGGTGGACAGTCGGCTAAGTTTGTCAGGTTAGTCAGCTAGAAAAGGGTTTTCATCTCAGATTGTGTCCACCCTATCTATTATTGTTTCACCCCGTTGTTGATTTCAAAATTCCTATTTTCCTAGGTCATCATGGCAAGGAGAAAACGTAAAGGCAAATCGAGGAAGTGCCCTCTACTGTTCACAGAGAGTCCAGTCGATATGAGTCGCCAATTTCCCAGCCCCGTTTTTGCCGCTAGGAATCCAGTCAGGGCCGCTCTCGTTCCTGTAGAAGAAAAACAAGCTACTTGGGTAGGCCTATATATTAAATGTCGTACTGGGACCAAAAGTGGGGCATGTTGAAACCCGGACATCGGTGTGACAGTGGACCCGAGTTTACAACATGGGCTGTTCCATTAATACTAGATAGGGGAACTATTTTGTGACACTGTACTTAATATTTGTTTATAAAAATGTTGCCCCTACAAACTACATTTTCTAGATAACATTATACTCCAAATTTTCTTGTTTTCAGTTTTCGCCGCAGATTGACCCAAGCCTGCCGTTCACCCCGCGTCGCGGTCGCACCCGCAAAAACAAGACCGCCTGCTGCCTAAACCTAACTGAAACGCAAAGACGCAAGGACGTTATCCGAAAGGAGAACGCGGATCCCGCGGAGCACTACGCAAGCCTGCAGTTCCTGAGGAATGCCAAACCGCCAAGCAGTCCTGAATCGGAACTCGGCTTGGAACTCGATTATGAGAGCCAAGCACCCCGCGGCCGCCCATCGACAAAAACTATGATCGCCGGGGCGCGGTCCCAGAAACCCGCCCGGACGAGGGTGCGGCAAGAAAACCCTGATCTGGATCTTCATAAATTTCTGACTGGTAACTGTCACAAAGTTGACAGTTCGAAAAATGATCTAGTCGAGGGAGACCCGCTTCGAGGCCTTCCCGATCTTGAAGAGGGCACTTTGGTGTCACCTAACAAAACCCACGACCCTACAAATGCCCACACAGTGCCAAAATGTCTCATAGACGCCGGTCAACATGCTAACAAATCGAGCGGACGAATTTTAACGGACACCCGAAGTAGAGCGAGACGGCGAACGCGAAACAAGTCACCGTCGACGACGACGTTTCGGAATGTTCTAGCGGAGGACACGCCCGAGGCGGAGTACGGGCTGGCGGTTAGCCTACGGCGCAGGATGAAGCTACTCCCAACGCCAGCACGGAGGAAACTAGTCAGGTACCCCGTTACTAGGCAGACCAGACTTTTCCACCAATGACGAGAAGATCAGATTCCAGACCTGCCAAAGGTTTTGGCAGGGAAATTGACAGGGAAAATGTAAAAAATAGCTAGGTGGGTGTTTCTGAATTATAAACTAGAACCTGAAGTTTTATATTGTACGCTCGGACCTGAAAGCTCTCTTCAAGATTGTTAACTCATTCTGAGAAAGTTGACCCATACCTGCGTGTTATTTGCAGTTGGTGTGGTCGAAGTTATAAGCTCAAATAAAGGTCAAAAACATCACAGGCTCTCGTAAGGTCATAAAGGTCACAGGCTAACGTAAGGTCATATAGGTCGCACGTTGTCGCGTGTAAGTAATGTTTACTCTTACATCACACATTATCAAAATGTTGACGTCAAATAAGCCGTTTCTGTTGAGCCAGCAAAATCATCAGTGACACCCCTCTGGCTAAAAATGGAACTTTCTCGGAGCTTATCATGGAAATAATTGGACCAGTATGAAATCTAGTCTTGTCTAATTATTTATTTGTTTGGTTTTCTTTGAAATAAGATACATAAAGTTATAGCTTACCACAAGGGTCTGTATCTTATCTTTCAAGAGAAGGTGGTTGATACAGTTATAGCCTACCACTAGGGTATTGCACTGCTATTATTACCCCCCTGGTCATTGGGCCAATATTATTCCTGTAGCCGTCTCAGCTCCCTGGGGAGTATACAGCCAGAGCTGTCATGTAGACACTCACTGACTAATCAAGCACACAACCACTCTATTAGTTACAATATACATGTACCCATTTATTTTCCTGTTCTCAAAACAGTCAACACATTTACCGGTACAAGTGGCTCTGATGGTGGAAAAACTGGACTTGATTTGTGCCTTGACAAAAGACTACCGTAATAATTGCACAATGCCAAACAATGGTAAAACAAAAAGCTAGGTGCACTCACCAAGGGGTTAGTCTCTTCTAAAGACTTTCACTATATACACCACATATATCCCACATCGATTCTATTCGAACATACACATTCATTCCAATCTAGATTTAACATTAAATTTATCTGTGAAAATGTCAACAAATTTGGTGATCACTTTCGCGAAATCAGCCAATGAAAGTTTCCATTTTATCAGAACTTCACGTCCATCTTGTATTCAATTGCATTTCCGGGAGTCTTTTTCTCAAAGATGGCAGAATTTCTGAAGGAAATATCTCACTTAAAAACTGGTATTTCAACTATATAAAACCATGAACAATTTGAGTCATTTACAAATACTGCATAATAGCACCTGTAAACTAACCACATGCCAGTCACTCCGTTACAGGCTTGAGCAAAGACTAATAGAATAAATAATGATGGTATATGATCTGGAACTTTGAACGTTGGGTATATAAGATGCTAACTCGCGAGTAACACCATGCGGAAATTTTACCTCTCTGACGGGATGAGTAAGGTTTATCTAGAATGCAGTGTTTGGTTCCCCTCAGAAGTGCGCCCTCTATATGAGATATGACGTCTTCATAACGAAAGAAAGGTTAAAGGTGACTCATGTTCAGCACGCCTCTTAGTCTCCATACCGGGCGCTAACAAGTACGACCTGAGGCGCTCTCTAAAATCCGTGTGCAGAAGCCGGCCCTGTTCCGGTACCCGAAACAGGAAGCCCTGGAGCGACATGAGGCACAGGCCGTGGCCGTTCATCTGAAAGAAGCTCGTGTCGATGTTCATGTTGTGGAGTTTGGCCATGTGGTTGAGCCACTGGAGGATGTCTTGTGACGTCCACAAGCGAGGATCTATTAGGGAAACCAATGGTAGAAACAGGGACACTGTCATGGAGGGCGTGTATACTGTCTGACGCGTCTGTTTTAGTTCTTTCAGACAGTGTCTGGGGTTAAAGAGACCTTGAAGGGGCAAGGCCTATTCCGACTTCTATAAATAAGGGCACTCCCATAGGTTTGTATGGAAACTTTGAAAAGGAATCAAGGACCAAGACGATTAATGTACAAATGTAAACACTCATAAGGGCAGCAAGGCCACAGTGCAGGGGCCACGGATTGATTTAAGGCAGAGGTTTGTGAACAAGACTGTTCAGCTAGCCCCCCGTACAAATCACTCTTACAGTTTACAAAATCAATGATTAATACATGTACCAAAAACGAGATGTTGTGGTCTGCCGAGGCGATATTCTTTATCATGTTTCCTGGGCTCGAAATTCATAGCGTGTGTGTGTGTGGGGGGGGGGGGGAGGGGAATGGATTATAAATTGCTCCTACCGATTGGCAATCCTGTAGAACGTTCCACAATCCGTTCAGGCTCTTGGTAGCTTTGGGTGCTCTCCGCCCATTCATTACCATTCACGTCTGGAGTCAAAGCCTTGCCACCGCCCAGGTATATCACACTAGACGCTGATTGTTCTGACGGTAGCGAACGGCGTTTGAGTTCAGACCATTGTTGGACCTATGCAAACAATAAATAACATAAAAAGCATAATATGTTTGTGATTTATCATAAAATCACTTAACTACTGTACTAAAAACCAGCCGTTATACATGTCGTAACCACAACACACGCACGCTGATGTGTAGTCGTGCGTGTGCACATGCATACTTGTTTTTGTGAGGTTGTCCGATTTCAGATCGATTGCACATTAGGGAATGATTGCAAATGTTGAATTGAGAAATTACTAGGTCCGTCATTGATATTAGCTTTGTAATGACATACGGCACGACATAAACCCACTCCTGTATACGTAGTTACGAAGCATTTCCGATCGAGGACACACACAAAGAGCCACGCCGTATGACGTAGACGATTTTGCCTCGAGGCTGCTGGAATCACGATCACTTAGGCCAGCGGAGTAAAAAAAACTACACGTTTACATGTACAACTCATGATTTTATCGACTTGCAACAAATCGATAAAGGAAACTTGAAATAGCAGTGATTTAAACGCAAACTATTATACCACTGTCAGAACCACAAAAGAGGCGCCAAATCTCTAACAATTTATTTCAACATTACACAAGCGTTACATAGTTGTACCAATAATTGTCGTTGTAGGCGTATTGTTGGAACTCTACTCCACAAAAACATCCGAGAAGTTTATAACACTTCATTTCTTGCCAAACCATGAAACTTAATTATATTTTATTTGTGACGACCTGCACGTCATTGCTAAGCCATCTGTAATAGACGCAAAATTTCATTAGGCCCAAAAAGCTTTCTGGAAAAATAATGGAACATATCCATTAATTATCAAATTGTGGAAAGAAACATGGTTTGTTTGTGTTTGCTCAGAGGAAAAACTTATCTAAGCAGAAACAAAAAAATGAAAAAGTATTATTGAAACGACAGATAGGTATTAATTTTTGTTTGGCCGAAATATATCTGGGATGTCACGATTTATGCGGCGCAGATATCAACTTAATTGTTGTTACATCGAGTCGGATGTTAGAGCTGTCACGAAGAAGTAACATCCTAGCGGTTATGACGTAAGTAATTAGACAAGTTGACGTCATACTGCGAAAGATGTATGCCATCTCGTGTTGTCATCGTC
Organism: Pteraster tesselatus; assembly: GCA_032273685.1. NCBI lineage: Eukaryota > Metazoa > Echinodermata > Asteroidea > Velatida > Pterasteridae > Pteraster > Pteraster tesselatus. The sequence goes on from JAVCKS010009517.1 coordinate 10,016, forward strand.
AATATAGACTAGGCCAAAACGGAACAAATACGTGTATCAAATTGCAGCTTTGCATATCACTGACGTGAATTCAGCTCATTTTGATTTCCTAATCTCCGAAATAGAGGATGGACAAAGGAGGGAGTGGAAAATGACAAAACATTTCACTGGTTAAAGTTACTTTAGTGAAATTGTACAGGTCCCGATGTCTGGTGCAACCACCATTGCTATCACAGCAAGCTCTGTACCTCTGCCTCATACTGTGGATAGGACGTTGAATCTGTATTTGAGGTATGTTAGCCCACTCCTCCGTCAACTATCGGCGAAGGTCAGCGGTGGTATCACCTGGCTGAATACATGTTCGTACAGCCCTACCAAGTTGGTCCCAACAATGCTCTGGACTGAATACTGGCCCTTGATTCTTACGTGTTGTGCGTTTAGCGACGATTGGGGGCGAGCATTATTGTCATCCATCCACACAGACCAATTTCATTACCAAGCCACCAAACTTTGTTTAACTGTTGTGCAGTGAGGCATGCAGTCAGTAACTCTGATGAGCTCAATTCAGATTAGGGACATAACAAGGAACAATTTGATATATTTTGGTCCATGTATATATCACAATAAGATATGATATTTCTAATTTTATCACATGTATCAGAACTTGTTTGGGTTAGTGTAGTATACCTCGCATTTATCGGACGAACGAAAAGAAGGTGAAGTTACGTTTTGGGAAGTGGAATTGAAAGGAAAACTCAGAAAAAAGTACGGTAAGTTAGAGTCTCAGTATAGTATAGTAGCAGGGGGCCTACAAGAAACCAAGTGACTATAGAAGGATAGGACGACGTTCAGAAGTGGGAGGGACACCCCAGGAGAAACTTAGTGAGTAGAAGATGATGAAGAAGTTTCAGAACGGCGGGAGAGGAATATAATAAGAAACCTATAGACTAGAAGATGATGAAGAAGTTACGGTTTTAGAAGTGGAAGGGAAACCCTAGAAGAAACCTAGT
>JAVCKS010009550.1:3123-16714 GCA_032273685.1 Pteraster tesselatus
ACCAGGATTCAAGCCTATGAGATCCACCAGAAGCGAGTTACTGCTGTGCCACTAAGCTGGCCAAATAAAGTTGCCAAATTATAATGTATGCATGACTCCTATCTTATACCGGTAATTATAATCCAAGATAGTTGACCCTGCTTTGTTATAGATAAATGCAGTACTAGTATGATTGATTAGGGTTTTAGAGTTAATATGTAACGTGAGCATGTAACTAATGTTTATTGGGGATTGCATGATTATGGTGTGTATTCAAGTTTGATGGAGACTAAGCAGATATAAGGGCATTGTTTCATCAAGATGGTTATCCCCATGGATCATAGCACCCAGAATGTTTGGAATTCAGTCATCGTTATTTATTTTGCTTGATTCTTCATTATGCTTTTAAGGGGTTTCAGTGCGGTTTGTTAGCTATGTATTCATTACCGGCTATATAAAAGTTTGTGTGATCTTGGTATGATTTATACATGTTTGGTTTATTTTGTACAAGAGATCACTATGACAACATGTATTTTCCCCTCTGTTGGCAGTATCAGTTGGGCAGTATCAGTTTTGTAGATCTACATGGTACACAGGTATAACGCTGTATACCTACTAGCTCACGGACACTCGTGTGTGTGTGCACGAGGCTTGGAGGAAATTCTATTTCTTGTATAATTGGACTGAAGTAAAATGTGTTCTAGGATTGCCTTTTCAATATTTGCTTGGTTACATGTATTACCTCTTTATCTGTGGCCAAATCTTCACTAGAACTTCTTGATTGGTCATCAATAGGTATGGTACCCTGTACCTCTCCACGTTCTGCAGTGTACGCCGGTAGGTCTGGTTCTTGATAGGGTTGACTGTACTGCTGAGTGTACTCATCATATGGTGGTGCATAAGAGGAATACAGGGCCCCATACTGACTTGAATGGTATCCATATTGATGTTTCAACGAAGAAAATTCCAGCGGCAGATCCTGGCTAATTGTAGGATTTGATATTTTGAACGATAATGGAATATCTTGAGAGTCTGTTGATTTGACAGCTACATGCGATTGAAGTGTGTCTGTTGATAGTGGTAGTATGCGTTCAATCTTGTGCACAGATGGACAGATACTCAGTGGCATCTTGGGTTTCGTCACAGTGTTAGGGTCCAAATTGGCTGATGTAACAGCTGCCACGCTCAAACTGCCAATTTTTACTGATTTACTATCTCCTGACGTCTCTGTTGAAGGACCATCAAGGGAAAAGAAGGAAGTCTTCCCTGCTGATTTTTCATCCTCTAACATTTCCTCATCCTCACTACCGTAAGATGTGGCTATCAGTCCCTGTCTCTCTCCAACTGGTTTAGGGTGGATTTTACTAGGAGTAGGTTTCTTGGTCAGGGTGTGTGGAATGAAGATACGATTGGTTTGTTTTACAGTGGCTTGTCGTGGCTTGGGAAGCAGAGCAAATAGACCTGATAATCCCTACATTAAGAGAGAAAAAAAAAACGATCATCAACATTGATACACATCACAGTGTCTTGTTCAATTATCAAAGCAAAAACTCTACCAAATAGGCATTATTACACAAACTTCATGCACACTTTCATTACAAAACCTTGTCCAAGTTGGACAATTAGCTTTAGGGTTGTCAAGAGCAAAACCAAAACCCAGGACAATAGTACCAAGGATGGTCTACCTAGTATGTGGCAGTTCAACATTATTGTTGAACTCCAATTTATATGAACATACATGTACTTCATGGATGCTATTCAGAGTCTATATGCTAATACACTAGTAGTGTCCCATCTTATGTGGGGCATTCATTTAATATTCAAGATAATTATGGGTAAAATGAAGGACTGCCCACAATATAGCTACTGTTCAGTAGGTCTTCAAAGATTTCAAATTTTACCAATTTAAGGGCATGTATCTATATACTCGATCATCATCATCCACTTTTGGCTGCTCCCGATAAGGGTTGCCACAGCGGACCAATGGTCTGCATATTAATAGTGGCAGAGGTTTAACACCGGATGCCCTTCCTTACGTAACCTTAGGTAGAGGAGAAGAAACAGGGGGATACTGCCACGTCAGCCCCGGATTCGAACCTAGGTCTTCCAGTGGTAAAGGTTAGGAAAGTACCACCACACCGCCTCACCCTATGTATCTATACTATCATCAATCTCTTAATGTTGTAATAAATAGGTGTTTTCCATCCTCGAGCATTTACAGAAGATTTAGAATTAGTGTTATTTGTCTTCACTTTAGAGTGGTTGGTAAATCACCAAACGGCTTGCTTGTGAAAAACATTTTACATTCTATTAATAACATTTTTTGGGGTATCGGTACTGGATTGTACTTTACTAAATGCACAGTATAACATGTACACATAGACTTTCTTATTCAATTACTAGATGAACATTAATTTTATTGAATACCGTACAACATTTATTTTACAGCAAAATATACAGCAATATGCATATACACACACACACACACACCTTTGCTTTGGCATCAAAGTGTGGACATTCCATTGTTTGTGTACTTAAGAAACTGATTTTTTTAAATTGCCCTAAGAAAATATTTTGGGTTCGAATGTTGAATTTTGCTTGGTATTGACAACTAATAATTATTTCCCTAATTCCTTCTTTCTAAATACTCCACCTGATTTGACAATAATCGAGTTTGAAAATTTGAAAAAAACACAAAGTGTGGACCTGCAAATGTCCACACTATGTAGGTATGTCCACACTTTACCGTACACAAACTCACTCAGGTCCACACTACTTATGTTGCACTCGTACACGTACACACACACACGTACAATAATACATGTACATATACAAGTTATTGAGCAATTTGAACACATCACTTGTTTAACCATACTGTACAGGGTACATAAAGTAACACTACATAAAGTAACACAAAGCCGTCACATTATATACAACTAAAATTAGTAATACCCTACATTAGAGGGTGCCCCTCTAATGAAATTGGTGGAGTGAAACTTTTGACCATTAATTTTTTTGTTCTTAAGGAAAAGGCAATTTTTCACATTGGATGGTCAAAATAACACACTGGTACAATACTAGCCTTCACCACTCAACAATATGTGAAGTCTGCCTAATGATTATGCTACAGACCAATGTTCGTTTGATACCTCTACAACATATCTGCCAACATTTCAGTATGAAAAATTGAAAATAGATGATGTATATTCCATTGTTCCATTGTAAAATGTTTGTATTTTTGGCAGCAATGTGTTTACCCAGGTTATGTCCAAACGGTTAAAAATTGTGATTCTACATAATTTGAATTCTATACATGCAGAAACAAATAAAAAGGTGCAATACAATGAACAAAAATACATTGCAATACTGGATGTGCATAAATTTGAATGTAATACAAATGTAAAAATTAACAAATATTGTGTTGCTTGGTGTGTTTGTTTACGTAAATGCAATGAGTACTTTTACCATAAGTTACAGTACACTATGGTTACTAATGTATGTATGTTGTTACTAGTATGTAAAGGATGTGATGGATTAGTAATTTTCATCATCAGTAGCTTCAGTGCTAATATCATACAAACTGTTTTTAGTTCCAAAGGGACGCCACTTTCCAGGCCGTGGTTTCTTATATTGACTCTTACGTAGTCTAACAATATGTCTAGATGCTGCATCAATAGACTTTACACATTCATGCCAAATTGCCTTCTTCTTGTCTTCGGGTGATGGGAATAACTGAAAGCATGCACTGGTTAAAGCCTGCATCCGTATAGGATCAAGAGCTGCTGGCTTCCTCCATCCACTACAATTACAGAAGCATCTCTCATCGTCTGTAAATAGAGCATCGGCCAAACGGCGAGCAATGCCAATAATGGATCCGCGATCTGTGATGAATGGTAAGAGTGATGCTAATACTTCATGTTTGACAGAGACCTTGGTCACATTGCCTTCTCCATCTCGAGCAGTGACATCCAACACTGTCTGTATCTTGGCTGGAAGACTTTCAAATATGGCAGCGGAATAGATGACTGGTTTCAACTGAGATAAGCCATCAATTTCAGGGGAATACCTGCTACTGCTGAATGATGGATCAGAGTCTGACATCTGTGCACAGGTGTTACCCTTGTAGCGCATCAGACTTTGATATTCGTATCTTTCGTTGTCAGCATCGGATTTTGTTGGCATGGAGATCGGCGGGTCTGTAGTCTGATGGGGGTAGACGACCTTAAGTTTTGACAGAGACGGTCCAGAAACTGACTCATGATCTTCACTTGGTAGCACATCTAGGAAAACATTTTGAAAATCTTCCATTTTCATTGGGGACTGCTGCATTGGAATATTACTTGTCGAGCTCAAATTCTTAGCTGACTCAGGGAAGTCAGTCATTGTGGCAGTTGGAACTTGAAAGGAATTCAAGAGGGATACATCACCTCCACCAATAAGATCCTTGCTGTTCAGATTATCTAATATCTTCTTAACAGCTTGCTCAAGAACTTCAATTCTCTTCACACAAGCCTTGCAACAGTTGGTATGGGGAACATCCCCAGATCCTACAGAAGTCTTACTTCGTTCCTGAGGAGAGACTGTTTTATTTTGAGGAACCACAGTGTGTTGGGAAGCTGTCATAGGGTGGGACACTACAGGACATTGGTTAACCAATGGCATTGATTGGGCACTACTAGTATGCTCATGCAATTTAGGTATTTTACTTTGGAAACCAACAATATCTGAATTCATAGGGTCAAACTGCAAATGATTATCTAGACTGTTAGTAAAGAAACTCTCAGTAGTATTCCCTAGCAAACCAGATGATATAGTCATAGGGTGTAATGTGGCCCTTGGCTGGAGACTGGCCAGTGGAAGTGATGGATCCAACTGGGATGGGTAATGAATACCCATGTTGTGATGTATAGGAGATTCTGCAGTTCCTTGCAAGTGACTAGAGGTGTTCTTAACCTGCGAGGGTGGTGTTTCATAGTTTAGTATGTTGGAGTCCAACCATTGTTTATGCTTAATCTTCTTGTGTAACTGTTCTATAGCACTCCGGCTCAACTGAACCAACTCCTCTAAAGTGTGTTCCGAAGTCATACTTGAACTGGTTGTCCAGTCAAGAAGTCTTGAGGTCATGAAGTATGGTTGTCGGTAATTCTAAACAATGGGAATCAGAGAAAAATCATTATTTAATATGGGTTGAATTTTGGTAAGCATTACATGCACAATGCACATCAAAACTGTGTTAACATTTCTTGATGAATAAACTAAAGTATTGTGTAATAATTACCATATACCATACTGTACAAAGTATTAATGTATACCTATTCAAAGTGCATTACAAAATAACAGATTGTAATGAGCCAGAAAATTACCAAGTTATTTGCAGACATGGGGTGGTTACTTCAGATCGCAGTAGAGCTGATGTCAAGTAAATTGATGCGATTACAGACAGTTACCGTACTAAAGGTGGACCAGTCCAGTAGTGTAAACTGTAATGTCCTATTGCCCGTATTTCACAATGCTTCAGGATGTTGTGTGAGTAGCTTGGCAATCACAGTACAGAACACTCAAGAATCCAAAAATGTTAATTATGCTGCATGAAAACATGACCAGTGGTAATAAAAGCTTCATGACTTTTAATAGAATTCGGTTCTGATGAACACTGTGTGATGTGTAAAACAAGTTGGCCATGGAAAACCGTTGGTACTTATACACAACCATAATTATGTACAATCATTCTGCCATAAGATGGGTAATAAACCAAGGGCTTTTTTGCTGTTTTTATAACAGCAGTGTATTTTAGACTGAGAACATGTTCTCGACTCTTTAGGTTTTAAATGTCTACCAGCGGTTTCTAGTCAACTCAACTAATGGCTGAACGTAACCAAACCACCTTAGAAATAAGCCACTTAGGAATTACAAATGCATATTATGTGCATGAATGAATTCTCAAAATTCAGGCTACAGATAAAATAATTTGAAAGAGCTAACATTTAAATTTATATGAAATACACATCAAAAACTTTGAAACTTTTCATTCATATGAAGAAACATTGCTATACAAGTTTGGGCCTTGTTTATCTGAAGTTGTTGATCGCTCAGCAGGCTTCAGCACATGCATGATAGTAATCCCAAAGTGACTTATTGCTGTGCCCCAGTAATTTCCCTTCTAACTCCCAATATTAAACAGTTAGTTTAAAGTTGGGACCTTTATGTCCTATAAAATTATCTAGTCTAGAATCTTAGTTAGAAACTGCTGGATGTTGATTGATCCCAAACCTGACAGAGTAGTGTGGTTTTGTACCATATATCGCTCCGTACATAAGAAAAGGTTTCAACTACATTTACAAGTACACTCAACCATATTGTAATGACATACATATTGTTAAGGGGAGCAAACTGTTTTATCCTAAAAGAAAACTTCACTGGGTTGGGGTGTGAACAGAAATCTCCCTAAACATCAGCTGGCATGAAATTACCATTAGTATTACATTTGCCAATGTGTGAATAAATCTATTTTACAATATGAAGAATAGGCTATAGTACATAATTTATACTACATGTAGTAACTAATTACACAAAATTACACAGTTGAGGTGGCCCTCCTGAGGAACTAGCACATATAATACTACGTACCAACATGACTTATTCTAAGACTGTCACATAAACCCAAAGATGGTCATTTCATTGATGAATCTATATAATATACACCCCCTGCGAAGCCATTACTGGGGGGTACCAGAGCATAACACACAGACTTTAACATTCCATATGCACATTTTCTGTTAACGTAAACCTATTGTAATTGGGTGCCCCAAGCAAGCAATGGTGTCTCAGGGAAACATACATTGTCTAAATTAGGTTTATACATGTACATCACAAAGTTTAATCCCTGTACAGCACACAGTTTAGGAGGGTCACAGGAACTTTGCAGGACTAGCACCATTACCAGGGTCAGCAGTCCAATGGGCAGTTCAAGCCCTGAATACTAGACAAGTACCTCCTATATTACTTGTCATATTTCTACACAGTGGACATAGACTACTCTGTGCTGACCTAGTACATATTATTAGCAGCTTTAACAAAATCAAGGCTAAATTAAATCCACTGACCTTGGCGGGTTTAGCTTTCTTGGAAGATGGTTCATTATCATCATCATCATCTGAAGTTCTCTACATTCAATAGAAACAACAAATTACGGATTATGGCAATAAGAACATCAAGTAACAAGATGGTCACTCGGTAGAGTGCATAGCTCCACCAAGCTAAGTAATAGTCACAATTGTATAATCACAATATGTACTGCGGTTTTACATTTGTGTGATGTAACATCGATCTGACCAATAGTTTTTTGTTATTTTACAAACAAACAAACCAACACACCAACAGACACACAGACACAGGCAATTACATTACCTCCATCCAACTTCGTTGGTGGAGCTAATTATTACCTAGGCTGCCATTCTGTAACCAGTGCACAAGCATGATGACTTTTCAGTCATCTCTTTAGCAATACCCCAGTATCGGAGGACTAGTTTCTGAATTGATAATAAGCACTCAATAGTCTTGGGTACCCCAAAATGATGTCATTTGTTTATGGTTTTCAAAGTGGATATTTTGTCATCTGGTGGTGCTACTTACATTATTTAAATTGTTTGAACATTTCAGTGCAAGACCTTTTAATACCATTATCAACTTTTGCTAATTCCTGCCTTGCTGATACTATTCAGAAGGGTGAGATAGTAAAATAGCAGAAAATAAGAAGTTCTGCCAGATGGCTAAAATCTACTGCATATGGTTTTACTAAATACAAGTACAATAGCTTTTAGACAAGGTGTTATATATAATGAAACCTTGTCTTGTACTACTCATAGACTGTTCACACTAACCTCAGGTAGTATCGGAGCTGTTATCTTGACAGGTTGATTTGACCTCTTCTTAGTTATTATAGCAGTAGCAGTTACACCACCACTGGTACCACATAAACCATGGGTTGAGGAAGAGGCGGCTTTCAACGTCACGTCATCATTGTTGGTTTCTTCTGAAGAGACAACAAACAAGGAGGGGAGAAGGGGAAATAGCTCAACAATACATGTACTAGTACTCCTACCAGTACAAAAAAAAATGATATTGATGATATTTCTTTTTAGTACACAATACATAGGCCTATACCCACTGTGATGATGTTATTACTGTTTTTACTGTAGCGTAGCCGTAGTGTTAATTTACTGTGGTCATATAATACAGTGTAGCCTAGTATTGTACATTGACCCCACTTCGAATAAATAATGTCAATTAGGCTACATGTACTAGTACTAGTACTAGGCCTATTGAGTACTAAGTAATACTAGTATTTTATGGCTGGAGAATTCCACCAGGTTTCCATAATTTTGCTTGCATAACCAATGACACCTATCTGTAGATGGCCCAACTTTACTCACCCATCAACTGAGTAGATTTGGGCACAGGCAAAGAAGCAAATAGGCCTACAGGTTTTGGCTTTACATTTAATAATATGCCCTTATCAGCTTCGTCTTTCCACTCGGACTCGGCGAGCTTCATCGACGACACGCCAGAACCAGATTTAGTGCTGCATTTCCCGTTGTTGGATGAGTTTTCGTCATCACTACTTGAGTAGTAATTTACTAATGACATCTTTACTTAGTACGTAGTAAGTAAAGTAGAACGAGCATTTAATTAATGATTGAATCACCATAAAAAAAAGACGACAAATATTAAAGTATGACACCGCGATACCGTACCGTATAATGTATAGTCCAGCCAGTACGCCAAACAAAGATGTCGCGTACGTGTGTCTAGCTAGCTAGCTAGCCTACGGATGTACGTACATAATAATTTACAAGGACGGACATTTTAGAGGGCGCTGCAAGAAGGCAGACAGAAATTCTTTTTTCAGGATGAGCAGAGGATGGTGGCTCCTAAGTGACATCGAAAATCGCAAATATTGACGCAATGTTGGTGCCAATATTTGCGACGTCGTAAATAATGGCGCATTTTTCTGATTAATATTATGAATACACCTTAAATTGTGTCTATTCCTCAGAGTAGTTTTGTATAGCGGTTTTGCAAACCCATCGGTCGGCTACATATCCCCGCAGTACGCGCGCCGCGCCAACCGGTACCCGCAGCCGGTACGTTGATCGCGCGCCCATTCCATGTGTCGCCTTGGTGCAGTCGCCCGTTCCTGGATCCGAGGCTCAATTTTCAAAGTCGTTTCCTAACAGACTCATATATCTGCAAAGAAAAGTCATAGAGCCTTGTAACTGGCAACGAATTGCGCCAACTTTCGAGCTGTGACGGAGATATTCGCTCTGATCTGCCGAGTGCCCCCTCTAGTTATGGGCTCAAAACAATAACATTATAAACATACAGCGCCAGACGGACCAAGAAAAACACAAGTTACTATAGAGGGGCTATAAACGGATAAAAGGAGGCCATGCCATTTTCGGTTCAACCGTATACATTCTTTTGCTAAACTGAGTTAAGTTCTAGCCAATTTGAAGCGAAACGTCTAATAAACCTATCCAAAGCTCGTTTACATACTATTATAATTATAGCATTGTATACACGAATGTAAGAGAAAGAATGAATGGATGACTGAGCAGCCGGTGCCCGCACCACTGTTTTGGTTAACGCCTCACAGGAGCTGCAGCGAATAGCCCGCGGGGTGTATCAAAGTCGACAACGATACATGTATCACTTTTTCTCTCAACCAACACGTGCGCATAATGTCCGTATCGGTTACGCGTTGGCCACTGCCTCAAAAAGTTAGAATGGCTTCCCACGTATAATCCTAGTTGAGCTGTGCGTGCAGCTTTTTTTTCTTTCCGTCGCGTGAGCAAGGCAAAACTTTTTGGGGGAGTTGTCAAATTATAGGTCGTAAATTTTAATCCAAATTTTATAGCGACTGAACACCGCATAGCAGTTGAAAGGCTGCTTCATTGGCTCATTGGAAATGAATGACCTACAAAAAAACGTTAAGAACGTCATCAATGCGGTGCCAACCGATGAGAACAAAACCATGCTTGCCTGATATCCTCGGAGTTTGGAGCCATCCCGATTTCGTCGGAGCCTTCCCGATATCTTTACAGACGACCCGATATCTTCGGAGCCATCCCGATATCTTCGGAGCCATCCCGATATCTTCGGAGCCATCCCGATATCTTCGGAATCATCCCGATATATGTAGAGCCATTTCGATACATAATGTGAAGTTTGCTTCGTTTTCGTCAACGCAGTTGAATGAGTTTTTTAAATAACCCATACTGATTTTTGTTAACTTGCTTTAAGTGAGACGATTGGCTTGTAATATTTGACAACAATGGATATTATATTTACCACGGATCACAGATGTATCTCAACTGGGCAATGTCTGCGTATTTTTATAGCAGTCCTGTGGTAAGTAGAACTGCATTGTTGTGATAGAATCCCTTTGGGGGAAGCTTTGTTTTACCCGCCTTTTCCGCTGGTATAGAGCTGTGTTCCAATCCGGGAACAAGGTTAGCACGGTAGTTGTGGGTTTCAGCTAGAAAGATTTAGTGGGGTTTGGAATCTTCTGAAACCGTAACTGCACGTAACATCTACCTAAGATACAGTCACGGTAAGATGCTGTGCACTCTAGGGTTTAGCCGTTGTGATTAGACCGCCGAATTGAAATCGTACCGTCGATCCTATCTCAAACACACACTACCTGAGTAAAACACTCTGTGTCCGCTAGCTCTGAATAATACCGCTAGGGTGCTGCATACACTACCGGTATATAATACCGGTACCAACTTTAGCGATCAACATGAACACGGAGGTGGTTCCTGTCTGAAAACGTGTATCTCTCATGAGACGTGTATTACTCCTCATGATGGGTATGTATCGTATACACCAACCAGTCATTATCAGTGGCGGATCCAGCCAGATTAAAATACAGGAATACACAAGGAAACGGGGGATTACCCACTTTGAAGCGTAGACAAATAAGAATAAGTTCACCTATCGAATGTTAATGTTCTTCCGGTAGAATCATAAATACATTCGTGCGTTGTATACCTGATAATTAGTTTAACATCGATTTTAGTTTATTCTAGGATTTCATGGTAGCGAGCTTGTCATAGGCCTACGTTTCATAAATATTCTTCATATAATTGGGTAGGCCTACGACCGTGGAAAACTGGCAGTTGTTTAACACGTACGTTTTCCAACATGAAACATACCGATATGCAGCTAAATAATTTAAACATCGACATTAATGCAAGTGCAACGGGTATTTTTTGTTTTACTATTGAGACAAGAGAATAGAAAGTTGTTACGTAATCCGCCGATCGAGTGGAAATATATGTACATACGGCATCGATATACCGAGTACATTATATAGCGATAGCGCTTTAAAAACAAAAATGTAAAAAAACAAAAAAGAGGTCGCGGACAGGCTTACTCGCCGATTCCAACATAAATCTATACAAAATAATGATAGCATTTCTGATTGTCAGGTCTATATAAATATTGGACTTTCGTGAAATCTCCGCTCGGCAGCACTACTGCAGACCGCTAACCAGTCTCGGCTAAAAGTAACATCGAACCTTAATTCCCAATCCTGTTGTGAAAGTTTAATATCATTTATATCAACGTGTAAACAGATTGTAAATTGTAAACAGTTTGATATTTGACAGAAAGTTTGCTGCATTGGGATATTGGCCCCGATTTCGACCTACAGCTTACTTAATTAAAGGCCTATAAGCCTAAACCCTGTCTTCAAGACTGCATTGCTTCCTCGAAAGTCGTACGTAATTTACGAGGTTTATTTTCGGGACAATTTTGGCTTGTTCTGCCGCTAGTTTATCGACCATGTTCGTGTTTGTGACACCGTATCATCATTCATCCGCAGACCATAAATACACTGCGGCAAGTCAATCCATGATTATTTTAGACTGTAGGCCTTTTACCCTGCATGAGACGCCGTTTTTTTTATGGGAGCCGCTGGTGTGAGGATAAGGAGATGGCAGTGATTGGTGTGAATAAAACAAAGTTTTTGAATTTGGTGGGGTTAATATTCTGTACGAGAACAATTGTTGCCACTTTTACAATCGCTTATTTGGCTCAAGGAGCAGAACTGCGCACATTGCAAATTGTAAATAATGGCATGATGCATGCGTTCCACCACGACTCGATTTATGAACGTTGTGTCGCCGGCGCGGTTCATGATAGATAGGGGTGGACACCATGGACTCTACATCATCCAGGGGGCAAGAACCCAATTTGCCGGTAAAATGATATTCCACTGAGGGAGTATGTGCTGAGTAATATAAGTACATGTAATAATAAGTACATGTAATGTGCTGATTTTGTTTTTCCCAAATTTTGGGCGGAAATTGCTCCCAGACCCCCCCGCCCCCTCCTCCTCCACCCCCCTCCCGCCTCGTATGCCTACGGGAGAGGGTGTGTTGTTATAACGACGAACGCCGATTTTACCTCGCCGATGTCTGATAGCAGTCGGTTTATTGAGACGAAGAATTTGTTTGGGTATTCGCAGTACGAGGTCGTAGCTGAAGAATACACAATTTTACGACCCAGTGTACATGAAATACCCAAGGTCACAACCAACGGATCGACCTAAAATTACCAGAAACTTTAATACACAGAAATGTTACTAGATTTTACAAAAAAAATGTGTACCTCAAGCTACCAGTACCACGTTTGTTGATTTATGAGTTATGGTTTGTGGGAGTTGCAGCTATCTTTTTATTACAAAAGAAGAATGCCGTGCAGGTCGCATATAGAACGGTATTCCGCTCGCCTAAGGAAGATATTTACACCATGAAAAGTCAAGGGTTCCACCCTATCAAGACGTCTGTTTTGTAAAACTTTAAAAACAAAGCAGGCTCTCACATCTACGAGTCACGAAGACCATGCAAAAACAGCAGTTTGTAAATACATCAACATTGTGTAGAACTAAATTTACGGTTTATAAATGGTTCAGGAATTGTTGTGTGGTGCCTTTACGAGTAAACTGTTTGGTGAGAAGAAGCAGGCTGGTGAAAAATAAAAGCAATGTTGTTTTTCTTGACAACCAAGAAAAAAAACAAGTTAAATCCAAATAGTTTTGCTGCGTGGGGGTCATGATGCAGACCGGTGCGTTTCTTTAACCTCTAGATCTGCCGGTGGCGGGACCCGGTGGGTTTTCAGTCCCGCGGACGGTTTTCATGCATCGATACACATCGACTCATTAGTAAGTCACGTGCTGACAACATCGTGTGGAGGGGTGGGGCCGGGGGTGTTGGAAGCTGAGGGCTAGGGGATCATGCGATATAAAACAAATCACATAAGGGTGACGCCTGGTGCCTATTGTACGTTTGTATTGTGTGTGCCTAGACGTCATGACCGCGGTTTTGGTAATTGGTACGGTGCCGGTGATAACGCCATACAATTCTGATGCCAGGATGGTTCTTCTAAAGTATTAAGTGACCGGTTTGGGGAGTATTTATGCAATAACTTGGTATGCCTATGTTGTGTACATTTAATACAACATAGGATACCGTCCCTTTTCTAAAAAAAATCTGGTACCCAGAATTCACTTCACAGCGATATTAATTACAAGGGTACCACACTAGTC
>JAVCKS010009561.1:0-15148 GCA_032273685.1 Pteraster tesselatus
AATAGAATACAATGTGTAATTTTAGCCGGTTCTCGCTAGCCTTATTCTGAAAACAGTTTGGTAGCGAAAGGGTTAATCAGTGTCCTACTTTGTGTTCTACTTTGTGTTCTTTTAAACGTACGTGTTGTACATGCATGCAGACCGTTAGACATTTGGATGCTGAATTCATATAACAGGCTTAAATGGTCTACGTCGCAGAGGCACTCGGTATGAGGGTTCCGCATTCCAAGTTTTGCAGGTTAGGTTAAAAATATGATAAATGCAGACCCCGAAAGGGTCCAATTGATGACTCAAACTATGACTCCATCTTACTAAATGTACTATTATTTTATTCAAATATATATATATATATATGTTCTCCAAAACCTGTACATTTTAGAGAGATTATTCATTACTGTAACATTTCACATGTAAATGAAAAACACTACCAATTCAAATATCACATAGTGTTGAATTGTAGCATATTCTATACACTCAGGTATAACATTAAACATAGCTGTTTAAAACAAGCAGTTATGTTTACAAATATTTTCCACAAATTGTGGTACATAATATAGTACATGTATACAGCCTTGCTCAAAATAATATATACAACCAGATAACAATTTGCGACAAAATATACAGAAATATATTATTCTTGTTTCATTAGTACAGTATATCTAAATCTTCACCGAGGCAAGCTGCCACGGTAGTAAATAAAATTCACATCATTGGTGGCAGGCTTCTAAACAGCAATGACTGACATCATTGATACAATATCTCTGGTTGGCTACTTACTACAATCCTAATGGCCAATACAAACAAATCCGCTCATATTTTTTCCACTATTGCATATTTTTTCGGTAGCCAAAGAGTTAAACAGAAATGTGGGGGAAAAAGAGAAAAGTTTCAAAACTGAAAAATAAATATCATATAATCTATATCATATAAAATTTTTATAAATATTTTTTATATTTTGTTACCTTCAATACCAAAAAGCTGAATAAATATTCTGGGTTATATATGGGTTTATTACCACAATCATACTTTTATAAATAGGTTTTCAAGACAAGTTTGAAAGTCAGTCCTCAGAAGTACCACTATTGCAACATCAGATAATTTATACAAGTTTTTGTTTGTAGGTATACCTAAATAAAAGCCTGTCCCTGTGTTTTCCCTCTTCCTGTTGTAGAAGTATCTCTCACAAGGCTCTCCACAAGGCAACCATGCTTTTTATAATAGCAGATAAGATAAGGAATTCCACGATTTGACTAAAACCCTCTTTGAGTGTACTAGTACTTTATAATTGAACTACAAAATGTGTTGAATTAGCGGTGATATGAAACTACATCAATGTTAGATATGTGCAAAGTATTTTTCTTAGCTTTACATCAAAGCGATTATGTGTCATTGGTGAATTGGCGGTAAATATACCATCTATTGTCCATTTATAACCGCCAACTAACATTGATGCATTTCCATGTACCGGGAGGCTCAAGGTTTTTTGAATATCCACTCAGGGTAAAGAATGGTGGTAACTGCCGAAGCATTAAGGGCCACTGTCACAAATCACACCCAACCTGGTCAATATTACTGTCAATTTGAAAAAATAACAATACGATAATAATGATAAATAGATCATAATTTATAAATAAATAAAAGTATGTGCTTTAAGAATATATACACAGGACACACATGTACACTTGCTCATTATAAAGATTACATAGTCAGTACTGTTAACAGTGGCATAGCCAAAGAGGGCGGGGGAAGGGGGAGGCAGAAACAACCCCCTCATAAGAGAGTGCCCCCGCCCCCCAATGAAAATATCTTCCTATCAAACTATTGTTGGGGGTTTTGGGTTCAAAAGCGTACGATTGGTACGCTCGTGAAATGCTAATAATGTTGAATGGCCCCTTAATTTAAAGATCGTTACATAAATAAGTTACTACTTCTTGGCCCCAGCACCATAAAATATACACAGCTTACTTATGCCCTACTATTACAACTATCTTTTATTCTAAAATACAAACCTCATGTTTTCTTTGAGTTTTACTCACATTATAAAACAATTTAAAAATAGCAAGGTTATTTGGTTGATTCCAGCTGCTGTAGTACAACATCTAAACAAGTATTTAGTACTGGTATATACATCATAAAATATCTGGCAAAAGTATATTAACAGAAGGATACTTATAGGGATATAATAATATGATGTTATCATAACAATGAAAGAATATATTATGTGCAAAAAATTAATTGGCAGATAATCAAAATGAATGGACTAGAATCTTGTCCAACAAAAAAAGGCACTAAAGGCAGGTATAAATACATGTAGATTTAATATTATTTCTTGTCTTAGAGTAGCTATATCATTTTATAATGGATTTGCAAGAATTAATGAATCTTGTAAAATTCAAATTTGTCGGAATTTACATTATTTCTCACACTAAGCACCTAAATTCCACTCCTTTTGGGTGGCAAAGCGGTAACTTAAGTACATTGGTTAAAATGCCTTCAGTACAAAGTAAAAGGTTTGTGGTCAATCTGATTAATTGAACAAACTTCAAAGGATTTGACCAAGTCGTTGGTATTCAAGCATAGTTGTAGGTAATTGTGACAACATTATTAGACATATGGTTCAAATACTGTTTTAGTGACTAATTAAGCTTGGCTGTAAAATACCTCAGTGGTTATGCACATTATTAGACCTTGACTAAATGTATTGCATTTTTGTAATACCCGAAAAAGGTTATAACATACTATATTGCTTATAACTTTCTAAACATTTTCAGAATTTTTGTACAAGTTAAAACAAAAAGACCTGCGCCAGTTCCTTCAAAAGAGCGAATTTTATAGCAGCCCACTACAGGGCCAGTCGTCTTCGTGAGCAGGAGGTTTATGAAATGAGGGAAAACTCAATGCTAGTCCTGATAAGATGCATGCTATACCTTCTTGCATCGAAAATCCACATTGACATGTATTTTAAATGATATATTTTGAACTCACTACTTGAAGCAGTGTTACACCCTTTTTTTTTTCTTTCTTGCTCTTAAATGAATACGATCAGTAGACTTTAAAAAGTCTCCTATTTTTCTTTTTAGATATTGGAATGCGGCCCTCAACCTCTGCCTTTGGCCCTGACTTTCAAAAAGTATTAAAAACTATTAATTTGTTTATTTAATAAATAATTCAACATATACAAAATATTTAGCTTCTTTTGCCACAATGGCGTGAATAGAATCGCAGATTTCGCTGATGGAAATTTGCAAAGTTTCAAAGGCGTGATAGACAGCGCCATCTATACAAGAGAACCCCCTATCTCCACCCCCCCTATCTCCACCCCCCAGAAGGTAAAACCTCTGCACCCCCAACTTACGAATTGTCCTGTCTACACAGGTACCGTCTAATCTTATTCCCTAGTCGGTGCCTAGCCCTGGATATAAAATCCGTGGGCTGAAGAATGAGTCGTTTGCTCGCATCGTAACAACTTCCAGCTTTGATGGGCGACTCACTCATGATGACGTACGACTTGTCCAGCTGTAACTGACTGCAACCGCACTGCAGGGGTATGGTCACCACCAGGTCCAGGTCCAGACGGCTGGGTTGGTTCTCTTCCTGGTTGAGTCGGCTGATCTGCGTGAGGTGTAGAATGCTGTGGGTGTTGTCTTGGGTAAGGTTGGAAGCTGTGCCTCTGATGAGGGTTGGTTTACTTGTGTGTTGCTGCCAGTCGTCTATCGCTCCAAGGTTTTCGCACAAGTTACAGTCTATAAACCATCAATAGAGGAGGAACAAGACGTGATTTGATACAGCAGAAAGTACATGCATTTGCAAATTGGAGTTCAACCAATCATGCGTATTCACAAGGTCTTTATTTAATCTAATGTATTTTATGAAAATACTTTCATGAACATACACTGTACATGTAGGTATAATGTTCTTGAATGAAAAAGTATTTTATGAAAATACTTTCATGAACATAGGTAATCTTAGCTGCAGAAGGCATACTTTACTAGTACAAGTATGCAGTGTTTGGATTACGGGGGATTGGGGGTCTGTGGGGGAGGGGGTCGAAACCAGAATTGTAAGACGTTGTCTGCTGTTTGACCCCTCCCCCAATTGTCATTGCATAAATTGCACTCTGCATGTATGCAACTGATTATAATATAGCCACATTCGTAAACAAATCGTCAAGTAAAACACATACATGTACAATGTATCCTGTGGGTTGAGGGGTGGGTTGAGGGGTGGGGTGGGGTGGGGTGGGTTGAAGGTGGGTTGAAGGTGGGTTGATGAGGTGGGGTGGGTTGATGGGGAGGGGGTGGGTTGAGGGGTGAGCTGGGTTGAGAGGTGGGGTGGTGGAGTGGTGGATTGGGTTAAGAAGTGGATTGTGTGGGTGGGCTGGAAGGGGGTCGGGGAGTGTTAGTCGGTGTTGGAAGTACCTAGTACTATTTGTATGACCATGCATTGTCTTTAAACATGTTTGTTTTATGAATTTTACCTCACTTTACATTAAGTATTTTCCTCTCTCCATTCCCATGACTGGACAAAAGATAAATAAAAAATAAAAAACTACAACGTGCGTGCAAAGCCAGGCACTGCAACAAAATAAAATGTAGGCAAGTCCATAGATTAGGATGTCAGTATGGTGTTATCTCCTGTTATGTTGTTCACAGAGATTCACGGAGTTCACAGATATTCTGCATGCATACATGTATAACATAAAATGAGCGTGAATATTTCTGAAACACAGATCCATCATCTGTCATGGGGCTTTCCTCCACCATTAAAAACTAACTCATTCAATGACACATATCCATATGCTAAAAGCTGCATTGCTACCGAAGGACATAATCAAGTAACATTTTCATTATGAGCCAAAATTGTTTTTGTGTTAGTGTTTGAACACATGGTAGATAAAGATGATTGGCATTAGTAGCAGCAAATAAATTGTGTATAGACTACATGTACATTTTAGCACAAAATTAAGAACATGCAGCAAATGAGGAGATTCATCAGACCTGGAAACCGGAGGCTGGAAAACAAGAGACTGGAAAACCGGAGACTGGAAAACCGGAGGCTGGAAAACCGGAGACTGGAAAACTGGAGACTGGAAAACCGGAGACTGGAAAACCGGAGACTGGAAAACCGGAGAGACTAGAAAACCGGAGAGACTAGAAATCGCAGAGACTAGAAATCGCAGAGACTGGAGACCAGGGACTAGAAATCGCAGAGACCAGAGACTAGAGACCAGAGACTGGAGACAGGGGACTGGAGACAGGGGACTGGAGACAGGGGACTGGAGACAGGGGACTGGAAACAGGGGACTGGAAACCGGGAACCGGGAACTGGAGACCGGGAACTGGAAAAAAAAACCAAGGACTGGGATCTGGGAACTGAGAACCAGGAACTGGAGCGAGGATAAATACTTGTGCAAAATGGTAAAATTCTATTTTTGTTTTACATGTATATGTTAGAGGAAATGTATTGTAAATCTCACATTGTGAAACTGTACAATTTTCTCAAATCAGACGATATGAAAAGGTACTTTTGCAGCTCGATACACGTGTTATTTTTTTTTGCATAAAGAATTCAGTAGTACAGTTGAGGTACATTTGCATGTAGAAACAGGTTGACTATTTGCACAGCACGCAAAGGAATGTACCACACTGAAACCAGCAAAAATTGAATTAACTTTTGTTGTAAGTTTAGAAAGGAAATTTACACACACAGCAGGTCATGTTCAATCTCTGCTTGCAACAAAGGTGAGTTCGACTAAGACTTAACGACAGTCCGACGCAGTACATGTATAAATCATATTGTATTGTTTACTCGATACAGCAAGGATTTAATGAAGCAATGAGCATAACGTGAACCATAAACGTAATCAATACCTTGAGGAACGCAGGTCCCACCAACGTGATCAAATTCCTCTCCCGCTGAGCAACATGAGTCCATAACATCCTGGATGTTTTCACGACGGTGGTAGATTCTGCCATTCCTAGAGCAGCACAGCTTCTCCGACGGGTCAAATGCCTTCTTTCTGCAGCACGTACCGTTGCCGATGTTTCTGGTGATCTTCCCCTCACAGCAGGTGTCTGTCTCAGGGTTCATGGCCCGCCCCCCGCAGCACGCCGTGCGACCTTTCTTCTTTCTTTGCAAGGTGTTCTGGCAGCAGAGGAAGCTGTTGCGGTTGTAGGCACCGCAGCAGTCGCCGTTGCTAACAGGCAGCTGCACTGCCTCGCAGCATACAGCTTCAGACGGCTTGTAAGGAACACCGTGGCAACAGCGGGTGTCGCGTTGGCTATGGAGCTCGCCACCGCAACACACGTGGGTCTGAGCATCGTACACGGACTCATTGCACAGTGGTTTTAACGTTGTGCTGTTGATGCAGGCGTGTTGGGAAATATTGTACACGGCGCTGTTATTGCAACAGCTTTGGTACGTGGCATCGAACGCCTGCTTACCGCAGTTGTTATGCTCGAGGGGAGGTCGCTTGCAACTGCTACCATCAACGACCACTCCGTCACAACATGTCTTCCATTGGGATTTTATGTCCAGACTGGTGTTGCCGCAGCAGATGTATCTTCTGCTGTTTATCACATCCCTCCCGCAGCACACCGTATCTTCGTCGTGCGAGACCCACTTAACTCCGTCGCAGCAGATAAAGTCGGTGCTACTGTCCGGTATGACCTCGTTGCCGCAGCATTGGCCGGCGTAGTCGTGCAGTAGGTTGTTGCAGCAGGTCTGGCGTAGTGGATCGTAGCTCCCCTCCGAGCAGGAGAGCCGCCTCATGCGTCGGCTGAAGACGTAGGGGCTGTCACCGACCATCTCGCAGGTATCGCTGAAGGTATTGATGGCCGTATTGCCGCAGCATACACTACCGACGCTGCTATCGTACAGCGAGTCTTGACAGCATACCTTGGTGTTGTTCAAACGGTCATAAGCCACACGTCCACAGCAGCTATCACCGTGCACTGCTTTATTGTAAAGGCTGCAATCATAAACCACAAGAACATTAACTTGATTTTACAATCTATTTTGCACGGCAGAATAGCATCGTTTGAGTAAATAATCCCTGAGACTAAAAGTTAACGGTTAAATCTAACGTTCTGCTATTATAAGCATATCTTTTAGCCTCTCTAGTTTGACTTACAATTTGTCTTGACAGCAGATCTGCGTATAGCTGTCCATAATGGCCTTGCCGCAGCACTGCCCGTTACTAACATCGTAGGTTACACCGTCGCACAAAGTCTGCAAGGGACGATGGGTAATGCCCGCCGTGCATACCGAGCGACCATCTTCTATCGGTAGCAGCCGGTCGCCACAGCATATGCGGTCCGGCGAGTCAAACGGGTTGAACGTCTCAGATCCACAACATTTCAGATCTGCGTTAGGATGCATAGACGCTTAGATTTATTCACTACATTTGTGATATATATATTCTGCCTCTTATATTTGAGTTTGTGTGCATTTTGCGGGCCATGTTGATCTCAAGTTGGCAATCACAGAGTAGCCTTCAGCATGCGCAGCTGCAACCCCAAAATGGCTTACCGAGGGAGCCTCTGATGAATTTTTCGCAGTAAACATTTATCCTGCCTGCAACTTACATCAGTTATGATAGAGGCCATTCGGTGCTGTTAATAGATAGGTCGAGGCCCTTAAACGGCACGCGATCAGTATGGATGCAAGACAATGTAAGCTTATGCAATTGTTTTATGAATATTTTTCCTGCGGCTAAAAGGGGAGTGGCTCGCGGGGGAAAATGGCCGCCACCATTTTCTACCACACACATACACACACACACATCCATGACGGAGGCCACGTGTTCCCTGAAATCATTCTGTAGTTACCTGCTGAAGTGATAGGGTTTGGCTTGTGGCTGCAGCACATGTGGCTGTGCGGATTATAGCCGGTACCCCCGCAGCATCCTCCTTCTGCTAGCCCAGTCCCCGGAGTCAGGTACCGTCTGCCATCGCAGCACGTCTCCCCGGGTCCAATCAGCACGTCGCCGCAGCACTCATTCTTCCTTGCGTCATAGGGAATGTCCTCCGCCTTGTCACTTGGGCATATCTCTGTATGGAGTTGCACCTCGGATATGAGGCGGATGCGGGCATTGTGCAAGTCACATGCATGGGTTTGGTTGTTGAACGGTTTGTTGCGACAATACCTGAGATCCGGGGAATTAAACAGGTGGAAAAAAATGTCGGTCAACGCTTTATTTTAGGGCTGGTTATGAAACATTGTTGCCATTTTGTATGAACTGGCACACCAGGTCATAGTGTCCAATTTTCTTGAAATTGCAATAGGTTTGTGGCGTTCGGATACGAAGGCATATGCATGTACTCGTGTGGCCCCTGTGAATGTGCATTTGTCTACATATCTTCCAGCCACTTTGTTGCAACAACAACTGAAACATGTTTCTTACCAAACATATACATATACCTAACATGAACATCTTAATAAGTTGAATTTCTTTATAGAGTACAGGTAAGGCTTTACCTCCCCTTGGTGGAATACGCAGCGTCTCAAGGACAATTGCCACTGTGGATAAATAATCACATGCGATAATTCATTCCGATGTGTACGTTGTCTGTCATCCAACTTACCCCGCAAATCTCTTGGGATAGAAGTACTTCTGGTTTTCGTGGCACATCTCAGCCTCAGGATTGTAAGTGTCAGTGTCGCAGCAGAAGATACGGGGTGAGTTGGACTTGACTGGGTGCAACACCTTATTGTGCACCCGTCCCTTACAGCACTGCTGAGTGGTTAGGTTGTAGGAAGAACTGTAACAGTAGTCCTGTCCCGGTATCCTTTCGTAAACGTCGCCAAAAAGGCAGACCTATCATCATACACACAAAAACAACAAATAAATAGCTATTTATTTCATAACCTTCTAGGGAATAGGATGGATACAGCCTAAAGGCAAAGCTCTGTTAGGGAGAAGTTACATCTCCACATTCAAGCGGGAAAAACTACCTTGTTTTTTTAAATTTTAGTTCAGTTTTAATCTGGTGTAACTGAGCAGCCATGCCCTACAACTTAGGTTCCGGGGCTCCAAAGCGCTCAACATGACATCCCACCGTTTGTTAACCTTGTCGTTTCAAAACCAGGCCTGGCTAGTTCCTGGTTGAACAATCTAGAAACTGTGTGGTTATTAAGTGCTCGCTAAACATTCGTACGTGCGTCTTGGTGTTGTAGGTCTTGAAGTTGGGTTTCCGTGGTTTTCGAGGCAAAGGCTTACGAACACAGACTCTATCGTGATCTGCATGCAGCGGGTCTTTCGTGACTGGTCTTTGGGTAATGAGGTTACACAGCTCCATTGGTTGAAGGTTCATGTTTCCACAGCATTTCTCATCACGACCGTAGACGTTTCCTGTTAAAGAGTAAAGTTTGGGCGATAACGCATGAAATTTAGCAAGGTGGTTGTTGTTGCAGGTGCATAGTGTAAACATAATGATCTAGCACAGTGGCTCTCAATGGGTGGGTTGTGACCCAGCAATGGGTTGCAGGACCATCTTTAGCAGGTTGCGGATGTGGGTGGGGGGGGGGGGGAGGAAGGGGAAGCAAACTTTGATTTTGAAGTCTACAGAATTTTCTGACGCTGCTATTTTATTTTGGTAGACACTTTTTAGTTTTTTGTTTTAAATGCAAAATGTTTTGGGAAATAATTTGGTTCAAAAATTTCACAACTGTGGGCCACGACTTAACGACTAAGAAAAAATGTTAATTCCTGAGGTTAGACCAGTTGAGAAGCACTGCTCTACCGGTAGTTTAATCTAGAATCAATGGTTTGTGTGTTTTTTAATAGTTATTGAGCACCCATGAAGCAGCTCTGGCTCCTCTGAGAAAATAAGGAGGCAGCGACAATGGAAAGCTCCAGGGTTTCAGGCTTTTAAAATGGCATGGAAGGGCCCTCCTGGCATATAATTTCTTAGGAAATATTAGGACCCCCACCAAGAAGAGATAGGGGATAGTCCTTACCAAACACTGGGGATCTAGAATTTGGTCTGCTCCTACAGCATTTGGAATTGGCCTTGTCATAGCCGACATATGCAGTCTTAGTTTTACAGCAGGCTCCGTTTGTAACATTCACCACATACTGGTCGGCGCAGCAGGTTTGTGTGGTCGTATCAAACACATTGTCTGCACCGCAGCACTGATAGGTCGAAGAGGATTTGTTGACCAGGTTCACTCCACCACAGCAGATCTTGTCACTAGTGTCATAGAGTTCTGTAGAAAGATGGGGTTTAATGCATAACTAGAAGGGTATTTAGCACAGTGCATGTACACTACCGATCAACAGTTTGAATGATGTAGGCCCATAAGTTCACTCAACCTTATTTTTAAATGATGCTAGGCTTTTCTATTACCTCCATTCAAATTATTAAATCATTAAAAAGAATTCCTATGCAGTTATGATGCAATTATTATCAAAAGGTCACGCTTGGATGTTTTGACAAATTTGGGGTGAGGAACGAATACAAAACAATCATTTCGTGTCTCACGTATCTGCAGCTATAAAGCCCTTGCCAACTTTGTATTGGATGGTGCAGTACAATAATTCAATAGAACCACGCCCAAAGAGAAGTGCTTCGTTATGCTTGACCACTACGTGCATCGTGAGTTATTATTGGACAGCGCACAGGTATTACTGACGGAGTGACAAGAGATGGCTGGGTATACAAGGTTATTGCCTTTCATGAACTTTTGGGAGACGCAGCGCGCCCAAAGAAAACATAAGGCCAAAACAAAAAATAGTTTTGCTTCCAATTACATGTACATGGGTAGGCTAGGTACAGTAGGTAGGGGGGTGATCATATTTAGATGCTTAGATGAAATGCTGAATGCTGCTATCTGTGCGAATTGAATCCTGCTATCCATGCGAATTGAATGCTGATATCCGTGCGAATTAAATGCTGCTATCTGTGCGAATTGAATGCTATCTGCGCGAATTGAATGCTGCTATCTGCGCGAATTGAATGCTGCTATCTGTGCGAATTGTGCGAATTGAATGCTGCTATCTGCGCGAATTGAATGCTGCTATCTGCGCGAATTGAATGCTGCTATCTGCGCAAATTGAATGCTGCTATCTGCGCGAATTGAATGCTGCTATCTGCGCGAATTGAATGCTGCTATCTGCGCGAATTGAATGCTGCTATCTGTGCGAATTGAATGCTGCTATCTGTGCGAATTGAATGCTGCTATCTGTGCGAATTAAATAAATGCTCAAAATCATTATGAGTAGGCAATAGTACAATTGCGTCACACGATTTAAACAAATTATAATCGGAGCAACTGTTTTAGCCAGTTGTTTTCTTTGTATTAGTTGTATGGAGTAGGCCCTATTATTGTACTTTGACTCTTGCTCACTCCTGAAACTTGTGGCTTTTTGCTCGTTACATTTTTTTCTTCTCATAATTTTGTATATGGAAAAAATAATATTCCGATCTGGAAACAATTGTGCGGTCACCCGCGTACCCATAACAGCGCTACACTAAATGGAATATACAGTAGATATATCAAACTTACTACATGATTATGTAGGTGAACTAATTTTTACAGCTTATTTTACACAATGATTATTTGTTCCCATGAAAATCAAATCATGCAATAACAAATGTAAGGTCGCACACAAAATTCATATAATGTGACGCGTCATATCAAAAGGTACCTCTTGTCAGCCTGTGTGATTCCCATGTTTAAAATCAAGGCCGATGTCGAATTTTTTATTTATTTTTAAAACTCATCTTTGCAATGTACTTCAACAGAAGAATGAATTTCTATGTCGAATAAACATCATCAAACTTGCTAAAAAAGTGAAGTTTAAATTTGAATATTGTTTGTTACTTAACTTTAAACCTGATTTGCCGCAACTTATGCTGTTGCTGATTGGCTGTGAGTACATGTCGTCATCTGAGCATAACTCCATGACCGAGTGTTCAATCTCTTTAAAGTCTGTACCATTCTAAAGCTTAAACTATAAGCTATCTTTTGAGGTGATGCGTCACATATTAGTATTTTTTTGTATTCAGTAGAAATGACCCTCCTAAGGGTATGCAACATTTGGGGGTTTGCCCATCGGTATTTCACAACAACAGAGTGTGTGAAAGACATGAAGTCTACCATGAAGTAAACTTTTATAAATACCAGGAAATACACCTATTGATGCAATACAAGACAATGTATGTTCATTTCCACAGAACTACCTTTTCTGATTATATTAGGATAATATAACTCTAGGAAATGCTAGAATAGAAGGTTAACATCTGAATTAGTGTAAAATTGTAACTTTAGTCATATTGAAAAATAGCAACTTTATTCTGGTTTTGTGGTGACAGGTCCCATATTATCTATCTTTGTGTCCCAATACGTTTTTGTGTACCACTGACGTAGTTTGAACCATCAGGTGTTTGTGTAACTTATATTTTTCTTGTTAGCATTTCTTTTCTTTTCAGCGATATGTGTCATGCAGTCTGGCTTCCAAATTTTTTTCCCGGAAAACTGACACAAAAATTAACATATTTGTTAGAAATGTTTTTAGTACGTGTGTACATTTCAAACATTACTCAACAATATTTTGGATTGTAAAGTAGACAGTTAAAGAATACATTTGACATTCAATTTTCTCAAAAAAGCATTTTTGCAACATCTGACAAGTTTTCCCATATTGCAACATATGTGATGCAGTATGTCGAAACCAGGTACAAGAGGTCAATTTGGGGTTTTTCGGTTTATCAGTAAAGTATAGACCTTGCACTTCACAATGCCACTTTTTTTTCCAACCAACGAAAAGTTTTTAAGATTAGAAATTGGCCTGTCGGAAACATCAAAACTGAGATACAGTACCTTCTTTTACAGTTTTAGAAACAGCACTTTAAAGTAGGCTACATGTACTTCAGCAACAGGCACGCAGGAGCAAAGAAACTAGTCTACGGTTAATATTTTTAAACTTGTTTCAATTCAGTTTTTATTGTCCAGTTATGCAGAATTTGGCGTGATTTCCAAAACATAATCTTGAACAAGGTCTCATTTTGTAAAAATAATTGTACTCTCTAAAAGTGTTACGATACTTTGTCGATGAAATTTCCGGTTAGAAACTTGAACAGAAGGTGTAGCATTGTAAATGTGCTACAAATCACCCCAAGGCATTTTGCAGCTGTTCCTTCATTCGTACCTCTACCCAAGTCTGTCTGGTTTTGTCATACCTTGTCACATATATTGTGCTACACGTAGGTATAGTATATTGAGATTGTGATATCGCGATACATTCATATCAACAAAAAGAGTTAATGTTAAGTGCCACGTGACTTCATCCACTTTATATCATGTAAGCTAAGCAGGATTATTCCAACATTTCTGTTTATCAATACATGTACTTCCAAAAGTCCTTCTGAACTTACCTTCACCACAGCACTCATAGCCAGGGATCACGTCGTGCAGTGTGTTAGAGCAACAGATCTGATGTGTTCTAAGATACGCTTGCTCGTCACAGCAACCCTGCACCCCTGGTATTGACGGTATAGTTGGAAACATATCAAGCCCACAACATGCTGATACTGCAGGATTGTAGACTTGTTCGCCGCAACACTTACCATGACCTATCAAAACGACGAACAGGTGTACATTTATCAGCTAATGTAAACGGGTTATAATCAGTAGAAAATCAACAATTGAAAACGCACAGACACGCTTTGATAAATATCATAGTCTGTTGTACACAGACCAGATTGAGGTGGCTCCATGTTTGCCAAGCAGATATACTCATCAGATCGGGAGGGGGGCAAGTTTTTAGGCAGCCAGCCGTGCAGCCGTGTTTAGCACGGTCAAATAACTTTTTTTTAAATATATTTCCTTGCTTTAAACACTTTGTCAATCGTCATCATTGATACGTTAATGTACTGTACATCTTCATAGCATGTACATGTAATTTGGTGCAAGTTAATGGACCCTTGGTTGTAAAATCTTGCGCTATGCCACGGCAATAGATAACAATTTTCTACATCACAAAGTTTTACATGCACAGCCTGTTTTTTTCGATACACACCGTTTCACTAATCCTACCTAAAAGCTTGGAGGGGGGGGTTTGATCAGGACAGTCCTGATTTGATCTCCACAACAGTACAAACAGTTAGTGTGTACCAACATTTTCTTACCATAATTTCGGTGAACTACGGCATTACAACAGTGCTCATTGTCGGGGTTGTATGGCTTCAGACCACAACATTCGACCTCGCCGTCAACGAGGGCGCTGATGCTGTGGGCCTCATTTTCACTACAACAGACGCTATCTCTTACATCATATGTACTCGGGCCACAGCACTCAAAGTACGGCCTCTTCACTCGGGAATTCTGTAAAAAACCAAAAATAAGTAAAAGAGAAGATAAGCTGGTGGTTATCAACACAATGGCTTATTATCAGGAACCTAGTGCTTGTTGTATCGAGAATGACTATGGAATAGTTTGATGATAAATGGGAAAAAAAACGGCAGGGTGAAAACCTAATCTCCCAGTGGAGATAACAATAGACTGCATCTGGTCTTGGGCGAGACACTTCGCCCTCAAGGGCTTCTCTCTATCTGGGATTATTAACAACATTGTGGATTGCATTATGATGAACCACTTTGAAACTAGAGATGCACAATATACTTACAGTGCTAGAAATAAGCTTTCGAATATCCAATAATATTCTCTAATAGAAGGGATATCGTTTACGTGTACGAATACATGTACGTCACCACTATATGCTGCATGTATCTATTGAACGTAATAACTCCACGCAATGTAGCAATGTGTATCATCATACGCATAAGTACCAAACAGATGTGGTTATTATATCTGTACTCATAGGCACGTTGGAACCTCCTTAATCGCCTAGACAATATATTTAGATGTCTTGAGATTATCTGGGTACATTGTACACATTTTCTAAAACTATTTCGGGTTCAGAAGCATTATGATTTACTAAAGCCATATTAAGGCAAATTTTTTCCCCTGGAAATCAAGTCCTGAATGGAGTGTAAACAATCTTTAATAATCACTTGTAAACAAGTGATTAACAAGCAAACATAAATGATAATTGTGTTCATGTCGTTTTGCAATTGGTTCATTTCGCCACCTTGGGACATGATTTGTGACAGTGTTCCCTGTTCTCTAGCTAGTTGGTACCACA
>JAVCKS010009594.1:0-16705 GCA_032273685.1 Pteraster tesselatus
TAAAACCTAAAATAACCAAAACCACATACAAATTGTAGAATTTGATCCACATGTACAAAATAACCAACTTAAGATAAAATTAGGTTTTGGAAAGGTCACTGAAGACAAGGTCAAAGGTCACTCTTTCCCACAAGTTATGTGTGAGATAGAACCTACAATAACCAAAATCACATAGAAAATGTACCGTTACATGTAGTGCATAGTGCTACTGCGGAATTTACTGTATTATAATACAATTAAAACATTTACAGACGCGACTACATTTATTTACAAAATTTTAAAAGAGCCCTTAAAACTATAAAATTGTGCTACAGTGCAGGTTTTGCTTAATTTTGTTGTAGTCTTGTAGTAGGCAAGAATGCCGCGGTTGGCGCGCGATCGGGTAATTGGAATGCTTCTTGTGGGACGTTCTATCAGACAAGTCGTCAGACTTCTGTTATAGGCTGCGTACGACAATACTGCATGCTCTTCACCTATCTAGCGCCGCTGTAAAGCCTATAGCGCACTGAGTACCGGTAGTCTACCGCAGTGGCCGACTTCCAAGGGGTCCCAGTACGCAATGAGCAGTATACGTCAGGACAAGATTACAGCAGCCTGCTGGCAGGACTATTTTACATGTTCTACTTGAGGTGCTACAAACAGGAAGAACTAAGTACAACAGCCGTTCAACTGCCCAAAGCTTTTGTACTATACATTTCTTTCAGCCGTTCGTGCTAATTTATATCAGGGTTTGGATTTAATGGAGCGCACGATAGGATCATGCGATCTTTTATAAAGCGGAATAATGTGCGCGTGCCCGTATTAGCCACGCATTAGTAGGTTTTCAGATATACCGGTAGGCCTTTTCTTAACAGACTCGAAATGACATGATTGTGTTTAACTGTTATACTTAACACTGCGGATATAAACTATTGACCCTTCAACATTTCACCGCGGAAAGGATTATGATGACATACCTGCATTGTTGATGAGAATGTCTAGCCTGGATTCCTCTCTGATGATTGTCTTGGCAAATTCTCTGATTGAATCGAGAGAAGCCAAGTCTAGCTTCCGAACAAGCACATTGGTGTTACCAGTCTGTTTAGTGATCTCTTTAGCTACTGCCTGTGCACTGGTTTCATTCCGGCATGCTAAAATGACCCGAGCACCTTGAAACACAATAAATAACATTGTGATTTTAATCAAACAAATTATGTGTGACAGTGTAAGTTTCAATTTGATATTTTGATCTAGAAAAATCCACTGACTGAATAACGTGTGCATAACTTCCACAGATCGTGTGATTAGCAGCAACCTAATAGCTAACATTTGATTTTTAACCAGTGAGTGAAATATTTATTTGCCGACCGAATACCGCGCGTATATTTCTGTTGCACTGATTTGCTAAACGTGTAGTCGAAGCAGTATTGTCAGTCATTTGCATTGTACATTTTAAAAACTTTTCTCCGAGATTCTGCTTGTGAGACTGGCCTTCGTAAATCCAATCGCACGACTCAATCCCCAATCAGCAAATAAATAGGCAATTTTACTTAAGTAAAACGAGTTTTAATCATTTTGCAATTTACCTGGAATACGACTAGAATATTTTGAGTTCTAAACATACGAGAAAGAAATGCAAACTACAACCGACTACGTGTCATTATGTACTTTACCTCCGCTAATTAATAAAGTACGTTTGTCTGATAAGTATGATAAGTGGCGAAATGTAATAGGTTTTGAAAGGCCAATGTCAAAAAGAGCTTACAGTACAGTTACATTATAGCCCTTCAAATAACGCTGATAGTTTTGGCAGATATGCCCTAATAGTCAATTATTTTAGGTAGCCCGTCGTCCGCAAATTATGCAGGTTAAGTGACTCCCGTTATAGTGAACGGTTGTACACTATATGCCTGCCCAATAATGGAATGACCATGTCGGTATTTGGTCATTCCATTATTCCACCCGCCTCGCCACCGACTGGAGCAAGGAGGGCATTGAATTCTCGATGCTCCAGAAGCACTGCACCTGCTCATCCTCCAGGCTATTCTGCTGTAAGACTGGATGGAAGATTACACTCGTCGGGAGTCGCTTCATCTCGGTGGCCGAATTCCGCATTTCCCCAGTAGAGGGGGAGGTACTTGCAGTTGTTAACTCACTGACAAGGCGCGCCACTTCGTTCACGGCAGCTCTGACCTCATGGCTGCGGATCACAAGCCGTTCGGTGACAGATCCCTCGACAACATCCCAAACCCTTGCTTCCGTAACCTCAAAGAGCAGTCTCTGCGCGACAGCTTCTGCATCATCCACGTACCTGGTCTGTGCCATGCTGCAGTCGATGCAGTCTCCTGCCAGCCAGTCAGCAACTCTGTGCCACTGAGCCTCCCAGATGATGTTGCATCTGTACGTGACCCATATGGCCAGCTTACTATGCCTAGACTGCCACATAACTTTCTCGCTGCCCACTGCACTCTAGACTAGGAACCTGATCAGATTTGCAACCAAGGTGCTTCACCACCCACCGAGGTAATTACGTCAATCACATGGGATGGTGTCCGCCTCGCTACAACCAGCGACCCATCCGAGTCGAGATTGCACGAGCCTCCGCGGTGACCTCCCTCCCGACCTTCGCCGGTATCACCAGTTTCGTGATGGTCTCACCAGTTTCGATGAGCTGGTCATCTACAACAACCGCATAGTCATATCACCCTCTCTCCGCGACCGAGTTCATCCGGCGTTGCACTCAGCCCATCAAGGGGTCTTACTTATGCGCTCGCGGGCAGAGTCCTCATTCTTCTGACCAGGCATTACACCTGCCATCACCAAAATGCGAGCACGCTGCGCGCCGTGCAACCGCAGGACAACTCTCACAGCCCAGCGCACCCACCCATTGGCGTAGCCAGGGTGGGGGAGGGGCACACCTGGCCAGGCGCAGCAACGCCACCATCAGCAAACCACCTCCTCCAACAGCGCAGCACCAACATGCCATCACAGAGCCCGGCATCCTCCAGCGCCGTCCCTCGAGCCTAATAGGCCCTGATCCGCAAAAGGCCCCCCGGCTTCAAGTATTAGCCTATCCTTGCCATGGACCCTCATGTTCTCCCACCCTGTTCTCCCTGCCGCACCATTACCATGCGTCACTCAACTCCACAGACCAACACACCACTATGGATGCGAAATGAGGACTTTGTTAAAGAAATGACTATCTCATTAGTCTTTGTCACTTCCCTCCACAGACTTAGGTGGGAATAGACAACTATGATATTTACCTTATGATGGTATCGTTTCATGGTATTTGTTTAAGTCTGTTGTCATTGTATAAAGACAATTAGACTACCGTTGCAGAGCAAATACTGTAATACTTATTTAGATTTTCATTTTGCGAAATTGACAACATGAATCAGTACAAATCTTTGCTAAACTGAATGATGATTATGCGTCATGGAGAAAGAACGACGTCATTTTAAAATTAATACATTGATGAAGGAATTCGAATGCCCGAAATTCAGTGCCCAAATTCTAAATTTAATAATCGCTTTAATTCGAACGCATGGAAACTTAATTGAATTTTCATTACAGAATTGAACGCAGATTGTTCTATTCAACATTTGAAAGATCTTCACCGTCACACAAAATTAGCCCAATACAAAATGCCTATTTAAAAACCCCAGTAGTTTTAAAAAGAAAAGTGTTGACTGGCAGGCGAATGACCCTGCGTGTCGGCACTTCATCATGAACGAACTTACCTCTTCCCGCGAGATCTCATGCCGTCTCTTTGCCGATACCACTATTTGCTCCTGTAATGATAACAGTCTTTCCGTCAAGTCGTACCTTGCTGTAGCACCACCCACCAGCTATATATCTTCGCAGATAATACAAGAGAATAACACCTGGTGGAGTGCCAAACAGTTTGTTTAGCCCGATTCATGAAACTGCATCAAACCCAACGAATAAAACTTCTTGAAACCCATCAATACAACTACTTTAAACCTCATAGATAAAACGTCTTCTCACTCCATCCATTACACTTTTGTAAAACCCCAACCATAAAACGTATTTCAACCCTCAAAAAAGTCTTCAAACCCCTCCGTAAAACATTTTCGAAAACCATCCGTAATCCTTCTTCAAACCGTATTCATAAATCTCCTTAATTCATAAAACGTATTCAAACCCATCTATAAATCTTCTTCAAACCCTATCCATAAAATGCCTTCAAACCCATTCGTAATCCTCCGTCAAATCTTATTCAAAAAAGGTCTTAAAACCCCATCCATAAAACTTCTTCAAACGCCATCCACAAAACCTCTCCCAAACTCATTCGTAAAACGTGTTCAAATCCATCCTTAAAATCGTCTTCAAACTCCATCCATAAAACGTTTTCGAATACCATCCACACAACTTCTAAACCCCATGCCTAACACTTTCTCAAACCCCACCCATAAAATAAAAAAAATCAAATCATAAATTTTCCCTAAACCAAACCCATAAACATTCTTCAACTTGAAACATAAACCTACTTCAAACTGCATCCATAAAACGTTCTCAAACCCCACATATAAAACGTCTTCAAACCCCACCTATAAAACGTCTTAAACCGTACCCATGAAACCTCTTGAAACCCTATCCATGAAACTTCTTTAAACCTTATACCTAATTTTTCTTCAAATTCCATCCATAAATCCTCTTCCAACCCCATCCGTAATTCTTCTTCAAACCATACCCATCAAACGTCTCAAAATCCCATAGAGACAACTTCGTCAAACTTCTATAAAACTTCTTCTGACCCTCACATAAAACTTCCTCAAATCAATCTATTAAACTTCCTTTAAAACTTCAAACCCATTCACATAACTTCTTCAAACACAGACTCTAATCTTTCGTCAAACCCCATGGCAAAAACTTTCTCAACCCCACCTATAAAAGGTCTTCAAACCCTACCCATAAACCTTCTTTAAACCCATCTATATACAACTTCTTCAAACCCCCTCCATAAAACTACTTCAAACCCCATCCACAAAACCTCCTCAACCACTTACGTAATTCTTCGGCAAACCAATTCATAAAACTTCTTTAAACCCCATCCATAACACTTAAAAAAAAAAAATCCACAACACTTATTCAAACTTCATCCCAAAAACTTTTCAAACCCCATCCACAAAAGTCCCCAACCCCCCTCCGTAATCCTTCGTCAAACCCCACCCATAAAACCATTCAAACCCTATCTAAAAATCTTCTTGAAATCAAACCCATACAAATTATTTAAACTCCCTTCATAAAACCTCTTCAAATCCCACCCATACAACTTGAAACCCCATCTAGAATATACCCCATAAACTTCTTCAATCCACATCACAAGAACTTCCTCAAACCCCATCCCTAATCCTTCGTCAAACCGCATTCATCAAACTTCTTCAAACTCCGTCAATAAAACGTCTTCAAACCCTATCCATAAAACTTCTTTACACCCCTTCCTTAAAACTTCTTCGAACACTATCAATACAACTTCTTCGAACCAAAACTATAAACTTCTTCAGACCTTATAAACCACATCGGTAATCCTCCGTCAAACCTCATCCATAAAACTTCTTCAGACTTATCCACAACACCCTCTCAACCCTATCTGTAATCCTTCGTCAAACCCCGTTCATAAAACGTCTTCAAACCCCAACTAGAAAACTTCAAATTCCATCTATAAACCTTATCCAAACCACATAAATAAAACGTATTTAGACCCGATTCGCAAGCCTTCGTCAATCCCCACACATAACACTTCATCAAACCCCATCCCTAAATCTGCTTCAAACCCCACCCATTAAACTTCTTCAAACCCCCCATTTGGAAAACGTCTTCAAACCCATCTATTAAACTTCTTAAACTATATCCATCAATCTTTTCAAACACAATCCATAAAACTTCTTCAAACCCCATTCATAAATTCTCTTCAAACTCCACCCATTAATCCTCTGGAAGTCCCATTGACAAAACAACTTCAAAACCCTTCCATAAAACTTCTTCAAATCTATCCAAAAAACGATTTCAAAATCGAGAAATAAAACTTCTTAAACCCTATTCGCCAAACTTCCTCAACCCCCGTCCGTAATCCTTCCGCAAACCCCATTCATAAAACTTCCTCAAACCCCATTCATAAAACTTCTTCGAACCCCTATCATAAAATTTCTTCAACCCCATCTAGAAAACATCTTCAAACCCCATCTAGAAAACTCCTTCACCCCTATCCGAAAAACCTCTCCAAACCTCTCCATAAAGCTTCTTAAAACCCTATCCATAAAACGTATTCAAATTTCATTCATAAAACTTCTTCAAACCCTATCCATAAAACTACCTCAAACCAAATTCATAAATCTGCCTAAAGTCTTCAAAAATTCTTCAAAACCCACCCATAAAGCTTCTTTTAACCGTATCCATAAAACTTCTTCGAACACCATCAATAACAATTCTTCAAATTCTTCAAACCCCATCCCTGAACCTTCTTCAAACCCTATCCATAAAACTTCTTCAAGCCTCACCTATAAAACGTTTTAAAATCCGATTCGTAATTCTTCGTCAAACCTCATCCACAAAACGTATTCACACCCCATTCGTAACCTTTCTTAAACCCCATCCATAAAACTTCCTCAAACCCCATCTGTAAAACTTTCTCATAGCGAATTTTCGACTGTTTTTCACGAAAATGAAGTGTATAGTCTATGTTGCGGACGTTCTGAAAACATCCGAGGTGACTTCGTTCTCACGAGATAAACGCCCGTGGCTCACGGCCTAGGACATATATACCTCATAGCGCGGCCTCTGCACTACAGGATAATGAATTGAAAAACAATCTTAGCACCCTCCTTCACCTGCCATATTCCTTTTTGGGGGTTCAGTAAGGTTGATATCAACAATATTTTATGCGAACATTTCTAAAAAAGTACATACATCCCATAGGTTTTTTATTTAACATGAGACACCACTTTGTTTTCCCTTTTCAAATTTCAACTGATTGCATATTTTTGTTCAATCTTGATCTTGACCTTGACCTATATGCATTTCCTTTAATTCTGGTGAGATAAAAAGTATCACCAACCGAATAGGCACTTCCAATTTAGTTGGAAATGACACCAATGTTTTATATACTATTTGAGTCCAACGTTAAACGCGTTTGAACATTTGACCTGGTGGACTGGCGTTCATCTTGAATTTGACTTTTCTAGGTCCACAGACTCTGACCCCCGTCCACATCTGAAAATAAACATTATGTGATATGCTCTAACTACGCTGGACAATTCATGTTTTTCTCATTATGCACAATTGTTGTGCATGTCCGCTGCACTAAGATGTTTCGCACCATACTGAGGTTATGAATGTTTATGGAGGCTACTAAGATGTGATTGTAATGTGTATGCGCTAAAATATAATGTAACTTATACTTACCAGAAACCACACATCCACATACAAACGTATCCATGATTTTATACAATTTCCGAAATGAGTTTCAGTGCCGGGTACCGTAGGCTATCTGTTCATTTTATCTCACAATGCAAAAGCATTCTGATACACTGGGCAATGTCCATGTTTGGAAACAAAGTCTAGCGTACTTTAGTTATTGTATAGAGGACGCCATTGAGGGAAAACAAATTGTGAGTGTGGGTGAACTGCAAGTTCTCTTCCCCTCATAGTCCACAGGATTAAGTCCCATCTGCAGCCAAATCGTGCACTTTGTGATACAAGTATAAAATTTGGCACACAGTTACCAGGGCCCGTAACAGTTTAATTCAAAACCGGATTTGACCTGTGACGGCTATGGCGGCCATTTTTGAAAATGTCGTGGATGTACCACGCGACATGTATGCAGAGGACAGTGTAAATGCAGGTGCCGTGGATGTGAATGAACATTTGACAACTACAAACATATCTTGATTGCCAACACGCAAAATATTTTCATAATTAGTTGGATTCCTTGGCCCTGGAAACATACTAGACATACAAATCAACATTATCATATTACCAACATTTTGAGCCGAGATATTAAGAACACTGTCAATTTAACTAAAAATGGCGGCCATATTGGAAAACAAAATAGCTGACACAAAACATAGGTATAAACACACATCGAGTTCATATCTGTATTATTAGCCGAGATATGAGACATTGAAAATTCGCATGTCGGCCATTTTGAAAAAAGGGCTGCCATGGCCGTCACAGGTCAAATCTGGTTGGGGTCCAGTTTTGAAATGTTACGGGCCATAGTAACTGTGTGCCAAATGTCATACTTGTATCACAAAGTGCACGATTTTTTGCTAATCCTCTGGACTATCAGTCACGTGCTGCTTAACAAATCGAGGTCGACTTTGCGGTTTATTTGTGCTATGACGCGTATAGAAAATGTGTACACTATTATAGGTAGGCTGTGAAGTCAAGCTATTATTGCGTTCAGTTTGATATCGGCAAGATATAAAAATCCATGTTTCTTTATATTTTTTTGAAAGAGTTCATAGTCGGCGTGAAAAACATTCATTTCTTTGACATTTGTCTATAGGTCTATTTAAGGGAGAATGGCGCTGTTACAACAGGGGTCCTGGTCATCATCTGATCGTCATCATGAATCTATGTTTTCAAGTTGTAGGAGGTCTGGTCAGTATATTGGCTCTGGAGAAATATCAGATATCACCAACATTTTCCTGATAAATTTTCCTGACTTGACATCAGATATCACCCAAAAAATTCTGATTCCTGATTTGAAATCAGATATCACCAACATTTTCCTGATACTTTTTTCTGATTGGACATAACATAATAAATCACGAATTATTTTTTAGAAATCTAGAGGGTGCTAAAGCAGTACGTGTTCTAGACTTGAGACAACGCCCTATGTCGATATATTACATGAGTACATATGCTTGTCACTGGTTGACATAAAATAAGCTCGGGACGGAGATTAATTAGCCATTCCGAAAACGTTGTTCCATGCTCTCTCTAATTCTACTGCGTCTAAATTCTTTAAACTCTTAATTCTGGTCGGTTTCAGCAATAACCATTGCTAAATATTTAGGGGGTATGGGAAGAAGGAAATCGGAGAGAAAGGGTGTAAATTTCTCACGGAAAATTATGTACACAATGTTTCTGCGAAAGAAGTTTTTTTTTTCAGGTGAAATCCACTGCTACCGAAGCCAGAGGAAAAGTGAAACACCCCATTTAATGACAGTCAATGTTGTAAATAGAGACACCCGATCGCGAGTCTAAATCGTGAAAGCAAATTGTTCTTGTAAAGGAGGGTAAGTTGTATGTACTGTGCTTCTTAGTACTACCATTGTACCGATATTATAAACTCTGCAAATAGTTTTTAGGATGGCTTGATGTGACTAACAAAATATTGTATGATGTACGGTAGATAGTCATAGTTAGAACTTGGGGCAGCATAAAGAAGGAAACATTTGATATTATTGTGAATGTAAATGCACATTTATCTTGTGGTAGTTCAAGTTGCCTAAATCAATACGTTTTTGAACGTATACTGTACTCCGTTCTTGCAGGGCTGGAGGTCATTTTATACCTGCTGAACCACCGGAGTCTGTTGAGGTTAAAGGATATTCCTGCAGATCAGACCTGTACAACCATCTCTCAGAAGGGGCATAAACCTAGAGATAAGACCATAGCTTCGAGCAAGTCATGAAATGAACTTTTGTAAAATCTACATCTGACAATAAAGAGCCAAAGGAGAAACTACACCCAGTTACATGTACTTGTAAGCCGTATGATGCTCGTGGATCTAACTTGAGGTCGAGCGGGTGGAAGCAAGAGCACGTTGTGGGGATGTGTGTACACTCATGCACAATGTGTACACTGCACGCCGCCGCCCGTGGTCCTGCTGCTCCTACTGTAGTCTTGGTGCAAGACGTCCCTGTTCTGTATAGAGGGCGCTATCACTCCACCAAACCGCTATCACCCACGAACCACTATCACCCACGAACCGCTATCAAAGGAACGTCTTGGGAATCTTGTGGTGTACGTGGGCGTGGTCAGACTTAACAAGATATGCATAATTCAACAAACAGGGAATAAAATATTAGCGCACGCGCACTAACAGCAATAAGTGCATTGGTAATAAGCTGTCCAAGATGCATAATACCAGACTGTTCCGCAACTTTCAACCTATTCACGACCTAGGCCATAACGTGCACACGTTGTGTTAATTTGAGCGTGTTCAGCGCGGTTGAAAGTTGCACAAAACTACTGTATTTTTAGTAGATTTCACAATGGCTTCGGCAGGAACCGGTGGGGCCATCGACGGCAGTGGTCGCGGTAGGAAAAAGGCGACTCGACGATGGTGCTTAATTTGCGGAAGGGAGCTTCTTACCTGCAGACGATACACTAGCCTGTGTTCAAAAGTAAATAAAGATCCAGAATTTTCCATCGCATTCAATCAAATTGTTGGAGAAGATGTACCTTGTAGCACAAACTGCCACATGTGTGAACAATGTGACAGCAAAATTAGTAAAGTACGGAAAAGTAAGGATGTCGGTTCGGAGATTAAAATACAATACTCTGCAACTAAGACAAAATACTCTGGAAATGTCGTACCGCAGAGCCAAACCAGCAGCACTTTAAGCCCTTCAACAAGAGCCACACAAAGTCCACGGACACCCTCCCGAACCACACGGAGAATGTCACTGGACCAAAAGAGAAAGGCTGTCAGTTCACCAGGAACCCCTTCAACAAGAAAAGTAAGTCTTTTTTACTTAAAAGTGCTCCGAACTCCACTTAAAAGTTATGACAAGTGTGTGAACTGTGTTCGTTGTTATAAACTTTCCGTTTACTACAGTATACTTCTAGGATAAATATTAACAAATGCAAAGAAATTGATGTCAGGTGATTCAAGACAAAGTCATAAAATTGTATTGAAGCAAATCTTGTTTAGTGTAGTAAAAATTAGTAGCTTGAAATAAACCAATAAAGTATACTATGTACTTGGTTTTGATACAATCACATCAGTGAAAATGTTAATTTTCCTCGCCTTGTACTATATGTTGTACTATTCAGCTTAGTTCAGTTATTAAGTTTAGTATCAGTTTGTTAAATGTCCATATATTTTTTTTCAACAAAAAAACAACCAAAGTTTAATTACCCCTACATTTTGCTGTTATTACATAAACAATCATAAATCATTCTATTCAAATATAGTTTGCTCATTATGTTTTTGTAATAATCTTCATTATTTTGTCAATGAATTACATTTCAGCCATTAAAGAAACGTCTATCTTTCACAACAGAAGATACCAAACAAGTACTCAAAGCTGAGGTAAGTATTTGTTTTACTATTATAATTCATTATTTAGTTTATTGTTGTTCATTTGATCTTATTTATTTTACCATCAAGATCCTTGGAAAATTGTACCATAGACTGCTGTGCAAGAAATCTTACATGTACAATTTGTTGAATTGCAATTGCTTAGTACCTTTCCAAGATTAAAAATAAACACTAAAGAAAATCTTGTAAATCTGTTTATTACCCTTATGCTCATCATTTCAAATGAAGGGTTTTAATTATTAACCCAATCATGTGCAGGTGTGGGAAATCTTGTACCAGTACAG
This sequence comes from Pteraster tesselatus, assembly GCA_032273685.1. Lineage (NCBI taxonomy): Eukaryota > Metazoa > Echinodermata > Asteroidea > Velatida > Pterasteridae > Pteraster > Pteraster tesselatus. Next base: position 11,566 of record JAVCKS010009594.1, read on the forward strand.
TAGTTTCTAGTAGTAGTATACAAGTGAGGACAATTAACATAATTCAACATAATTTTATTTGATGACTGAAAACAAAAACACTAAATGAAAACAATATACTTTGTGGGTATATATGCTCTGAACAGACCAGTTACTTTAATTAGTACTGAATGGTAGTTTTTTGCTTTTCGAGAAACTTACAATTTTTGGTGTGTTAATCAATCGTATTTATCTCAGACTTTTAAAATTAAAACTAGTGCATGGTTGGTCATGTAAAATGAGAAAGCATGGTATACATGTGCCTCAATAAATATTCTCAAGACAACCTTATCAGCTTATTACCCCTAATCCTCTTTTGAGCATCTTAACACAAAGGGTGTTCAATTTGCTCAACAGCTGATGCAGATAAATGGGTGGATAATAATGAAAATTTGTTTTTTAACACATCCACACAACCAACATGTACACATTTGTAATTGATGATGGTCTAGTTGGTTTTTCCATACCAAAAGTAAATGACCTCTGTACATTTTAATTGAAATGTGCTGTGTCTTTACATCACACTGAAAGCAGTTTGTTGTTAGGTTAAATGGCATATAACTTTGTTCCTAAATTTAAGTTAAATTTTATATTTTTAAGAAACTGTACTTTGACAATTTCTTTTTCTTTTTTATGTGTAACAGGTCATTGTACAATATACCAATAGTGTTCAAACAAGGCAGCTCTCTGGACTTTGGCTTGATGTTGCTGCAGCACTTTCCTTCGGGGACACTAGACAAGCAATCCGTTGTGTTCTAAATTCAAAAGATGCCCGAGAGGAATTACGACTAACGTTGATTAACCATGTGTCAAGGGAAGTGACAAGTTTATGTGATCCGAAGAATCCATCTCTTTTCCGTGGGTCAACACTCCCAGACCTGCAGAATTTCAACTACATTGAACAGATCAAAGAGCTGGAAAGTAAGTCCCCATTGTTCTCAGCAACCCTGCATGCAGCTGCGGAAAATGTGGCTGAGTTGGTACGGAACAAACAAAAATCTAAAGAAACACTAATTCCAGGAATCACGACTGCTGCTGGACTTCTCCTAAATTGCCGATCTCAAAACATGAACAGCCATCAAGTGTTGACTTCCTTAGCTTTAAAGCAAAGTGGTGCCAAGAAATCAGCATTCAGCCACCTGCACTCAAGATTTGTGTGTTCCAGCTATAAAACAATTATGCAAAGGCAAGTTTCATTTGGGCTTGACTTTGACAAAGAAGTTAAAGAATGGGCAGAGGCAATTCATGCTGCACCCACTGCAGAAAAACAGATGGAGGCTGATATGAGGGGATTCCAGCTTGTCACAGACAATGTGGACATTGTAATTCATCCTCGGTACTCATCAAGAGAAAAACATGGAACAGACCTGCACATGGTGCAGATTATAGCTGTGCAGAACCGGATTGATGGCCAACACCTGCCAACGAATGAGCCTAGTGCATCAATTACATCAGTGGATATTGCAGAGTTTCTTCCAACTGCAACTGACAACCACCTCCTCAAACAAGACTGGCAGACTCTAATGGGGAATATCATTGCCAAGCATATTCCTTCCTTGGGTTGGCTGAGTGCTCATATACCTGCACAGATTCCACACCCTCACATGGCAGAACTCCAGCAGAAATCCAAAATTGTGAGTAGCAGTACATGTTTACAAAGTATCTTTTGATCTGGCTCTCTCCTTGGAGTAAGGAAATGCCTGTTCAACGAGAGTGTTGTTTGTTTTTTCAATTGTGTGCAGCACCCTGCAGCATGCCTGCGTGATTAGGGTGCTTTATAAAAGTTGGCATCATTATCATTATTATTGGTACTGTCAGTGCTGTTGAATTAAACTTCAATATTTATACATAAAACCAATAAGCAAAGGGAAATAAATTTAAAAAAACTGGTATGTGTGTGAGACTATACTCAAAACATAAAGTTTATCATCCATAACCAAAATCACAAAACCTACACCCCAGATAAAAAGAAGATTAATATGTTTTTCTGATCTTTGTTTCAGGTAAACCTTGGAGTGCTCATGGAGGATGAGAATTCAACAGAGGGGATCTATAAGATCATGCATCACCTGCACAAGTATGTTCCAGGTCATGGCACTGACACACCAACACGAATCATTAGTGCAGGTGATCTGCTGACCTGTGAACGCGAGAGTTCGTGCAACATGGAGCAACGCAACTCAAAAACCCCTAGTCAGCGATTGGAGGGACTGGTTCCTGTGATTGCGGATTTTCATGCTCTCGCTAATTTTTACCAGGTATGCCATTAAAAATAAAACAAATAAAAAAACAGTATAACATTTAAAGAAAGCCAGCAGGTCATTGATCATACAGGTACATCATGCTTCCTGGAAAATATGGACTGGAAGTGTAGCAGATTACAGCTACAGACTTTAAAGAAATTAGTTGTTAGTTATTTTCCATTGTACAATTACACTTCCTGGATTTATAATTGTTTAATCGCTAAATCACAATGATCACGTTACGTTGACTAAGACTTGAACTAGTACCGATATAGCTGTATACAAACAAAAGATCAATATCATCTGATATGTATAACTGTCATTATGAAGGACTGGCACATCCACTAAATTTGTATTCATTGTATTTTATTAGGTAATATGGTTGCATCTGTATGATACAACATCAAGTGGGGATAAGGGAACATTATATGCAGCGAGGAACTTCTTAGAGGCTCGGAGAGTCACAACTGATCCTATGAGAAACATAAATGCGGCAGCTGATCTCATCACCCAGTACACCCACGCTTTGGTCATTGCAGCTGCAATGAAGTACTTTGGCATGGATTCAATTGATGATCACCCCACTAAGAATGAATTCAATTTTGCTACTCATCAGGACAGGAGTCATTATGCGAAGATAGTTCTTGAAGAAATTGTTGATCAATATGTTGTTCCTAGTAATGATGAGCTGAAGCATGATTCACCAGTGCTGTCATGTCCCCATTGCGAAAAGAAGTATGTGACTAAGAGAGGGCTTAAACATCACATGAAGAGCAAGCACCCTGGAGTTCATTTGCCTTCTCCCGAAAAACAAGCCCTGGCCCCTGACAAAGATGCACTATTTAACTATACACGGACTGCCATCAGTTTATGCATGCTGGCATATGATTTCAACGATGCCCGTCAAATGGGTGATGGGGAACGGCTTATGCGTCTGTACAAATTCCTTCTGCTCCATTTTAAATCAGCTAAGAAACCTAAATATAGCTACCAGGTTCTTCGTCTACTAGCGCAAATGAAGTGCTTTCTCAGCCCACGCCTAGCTTATGAACTGAAATGGAACAGATTTGTAAATAAGACCGGGAACGCGAAATCAAACATAGAAGTGGATAGAGAGCTTGAACACCAAAATAGAGTTTTCAAGGAGAACTGTGGGGGGATGAGAGGAAAGGTTACTCGTAAAAGCATTGACAGAATCAGCAGATCGGCTCAAGTCATTGATGAACTCCTTACTGCAATTAACCATCAGGCTAGTGTGAACCGGCCTTCTGGAAAACACACAAAGAAGAGCACAAAGGACGCGCTCGACCTAGCTATGGAGCTGCACCGTGACAACGTTTTTGACTTTCAAGCAGGAAGGAAGCATTTCCATTTTCAGGACTTTCCATCCTCAGTGCTTTCTACTCTGAATGCTCCTGATCTGCATAAATGGATCAAATCTTCCTTTGAACGGATGTCAATGAGCAATTAGTTGAACACAGCTTAATACAATTCCATAAAGTAGTACTAAAAACCAGCAAAGATTCACCCCCTCCGTGACTTCCTCTCCTGTTTAAGATTACATGTATACAAAATGAAGGCAGCATTACCACAATTCCTAATGGGAAGGTGGTGGGGGAGGGGGGATTAGACAAATAATAGATATTGCTGGGCAAATGTATTAATGTGTTACCAGTAAACCTTACGAGCAAATGGCATGAATTATAAGTGAAACATCAGAGGTGATTACTTCTTGTACGCATTATTGGTTTATTTTAATGCCAATTCAAATAACAATTGTACTTTTTACAAATTGTTTAAACATGTTCAATTCAATGTACACAGGAGAGCATACACTCAATTTGGACAGTTAGTCCGAATACCTAAAGAAAATGTGACCTTGGTTGCCTGATATAGTTATGAAAATCTTCTAAAATTAAATTATTATACAAAGAAAGAACTCAGTCAAATTACCTAGAGTTAGAGGCCGACAAAATCTACCTGGTGATAGTAATACAAAGAAAATCGTGACTCAAACTTGAACTCGATCTTTACATCTTGAATTTATTATTGTTTGAAGTCTTCATTTTTTTATCACAGCGAAAGCTTTGACATTAACTGTCTCTCAGCAAATGGCTCACAAAGCAGTTGTTATCAAACCCTAATAATGATTTCATCTTGTACAAATTCCATCTGTTGATTTAAGTGGAATAAACTATTACATGATTATTAGATACATTTTGTATAAGTGCCAAAGGAATATCAACATAAAGTTATATAGAGACAACTGATATTCAACATCAGGCCTTAATTGTGCTTAGGCTTTTTTGTAAAGTAGCCCCCATAGCCCACGCGTGGGCCAGTGCACTGTGCATAATAAGTTAAGTATCATGGATTACAGAGACTGTATCCAATCCATCTTTCTAATGTCTTAAGTTGGTATGGATAGCATTGCCCCCCAGTTCATCAAGTTTAAATTCACACACTCACAAATAACACAATTTTTTAAGACAAATTCTTATTCACAAGTTGTTAAAGAGCGACTCTAAATAAAATGAACATTATGACTTTTCAGACATTCCTAATAGCCTATGCATCCCCCATAACAAAAACCTATTCTTTTGAATTTTTTTTAAGTTGAAAAACCACAATCTTTATGGCATCCTAAAACCCTGAAATGCCTGATTCTGAAAAACCATTTCCACTCGCATCTTATTGTGATGTCATTGTTTCTAACATGAACTACATGTTACTAAGAGTGCGGTATATGTGCAGTAAATGCATATTATTTTACGGTGCACTTATAGTCCCATGTAGTTCTGTTAGAAACAATGACATCACAATAAGATGTGAGTGGAAATAGTTTTTCAGAATCAGGGTTTTTGGATGTCATAAAGATT
>JAVCKS010009605.1:0-16687 GCA_032273685.1 Pteraster tesselatus
TGCAAATTCAAACACAGTCTTAATTAAACTGGCAATACTTACGAGCTTCCATGGCATTGCCAAGGGAGCTTTCTCTCCAAATTCTGCTGTCATGGGCCGAACCAGGAAATTTGACTACGACATCAATGTATCTTCTGCGATGGTCACATACCATCTGGATAATTTCCACAAAAGAAAAACAATATTGATATTGAAGTTGTTTTTTATTGAATTATTCAGTTTTTGATAATTAATCAGTTTTTATATAACATGTATCCTTGAAACAAATACCTGGCAGTTGAGGGAAGTATAGCCTTTCCTGTTTACAAAGTCAAATCTGTTGTCTGAAGGGGGTTCCACTCTAACGTGAGTGCAATCGACAGCACCAATCACATTTGGGAAACCTGTTAATGCCAGATGTAATCAAACATCTTTAAAAAATCTCATCACTCAATAATGCTAACACATGCAGCCTTTTAAATAAATTGTTATTGTATTTAACAAATTAAGTGCAAATAATACAATTAGAAATTAAAGTGTATTGAAAAAGAATTATTCTTTAGGTTTCGGCATCTGTAAATAATACACTGTGTTAACTTTTAAACATGTATCTGCTAGAACCCAGTCCTTGCATAATTATTTCAGAGCAGTAATTGGGTATATGGATTAATTTAAAAAAATGTCAACCATTTTTAAACTGTTTTTTTTTTTTTTTTTTTTTAACTCATTTTGTTTGTGTTTATTTTCAGTACATTCACTGTATTGTACTTGTATTGTGATTTGCACACTTTTTAAAAATTCAATGATACATTTTAAGTTTTGTACGCGCTAATTAATTTGATACACTGTATGTGTTATATATAGCTACTACTAGTACAGTACTAACGAAAAATGCATACATTGTATACACACTAGGCCAAGACCACACAGTCAATAATACAGTATAGATAGATTTGAACGTGAGTTTATGCCCTACTGTGAAATACTGTGCTTTTCATTCAGTGTCATGTTGATCATCTTACCAGCTACTTTGAAAAATCCCTGTTTAAGGGACATTAGTGCATGTTGATCATGAGGATCTGGAAATCGAATATACCCTTTGTTTCGGCTAAAAATAGTATTGATGGCTTTTACCCCGCGATTTATTGCTCGCCATGCCGTCGGTGGGGCTTACTCGGGGGCAAGTATCTCCGACGACGATGGCAAATGTTCCCGATGAAAGATACGTCAGCGTCATGCATACTTGAAGGAGCGGTGGTAACGCAAAGTTGTTTGTCGTTACATGCTCCAAGTCGCCTGACAACATATCTGTTAATCGTAAGACCGTCTCCGGCCGAAAACGGTATCTTGCCCAGACTTGTGCCGGCGAGAACATCTCGGTCATGGAAGACGCGTCTCTGCCTCACTAAAGGATAATTTCTGTTATCAGCATTTCTTCTTCTAAAAAAAAGCGGCCATTTTTTTTTTCTTGCGTGGAATAAACCGTGCACATCTAATGGGTCTTAAGCGTGCTTTTTTTCCGCTTAATGATTTAAGCAGAAAATTGTGCTTAATGGTTGCTATGAAATAGAAAGCTTGCTAGGGGTGCCTGCTTAAGCGCAAAAACCGTGCTTAAGCAGCGCTATGAAATTGGGCCCTGATCATTATATTTAATCACGGTAGTCAACTTTATCTCATTTCAGGTTCCAGTAATAATTACCGTAATTTCTTAAATATAAGCAATGCAGGTTATAAGCTACAGTACGCCAACGACATCAAAATAAGATTTAGGTGTTGACAGATAAGAAGCACCCACATACATTTAGCTGTACTCACATTATAAGTTGCACCAACAACCGATATATTTTAACTCTGGTTTAGTTGTTTTTGTAATTGCTAGCTTCTCTCTGTTTCCCACTTTACTTAGGGCTGGTTGATGATCAAAGCTTCTTAATAGATCGTTTGCACTGGCGGCCATCTTAGAGGTGTATTTCTTTGTTACTCTTTGTTTAGGCTTGAGTATAGCCTGGTTTGTTTTCCCATTGTTGTCAATTTAAATAATACCAAAGGTTAGTATTCTCATGTAACATGTTTAATATACAACAATGGAAGTATAAAGTGTGTACTCGAATCTAAACAAAGAGTATCAAAGAAATACATATCAACAATGGCCGCTAGTGCAAACCATCTATATAATATCATATAATAAGTATTCTAGTCTCCATTATACCATATTGTAGTGTTTAGAAACGAGTGGGTCATTAGTTTGATTTTGCCACATGTGATGTAAAGAGTATTGGTCACATGTTCAACTGATTGGTCGAACACCTATTTATGTTGTTGTTTATACATTGGAAAGCACTTTACTGTAGACAGTAGTCTCATTAGGCCTAACCCCTGTCTCGTTTTAGGTTCCAGTAGCCAACAGATGCTTAGATTTTCCCTCGGTAGTTCCAATGTCAACTGCTGTCAGGCAAGCAAACACACGTACCTTGTCAGTGTGCAGGGTCGGTCCGTATTGCTGCACTTTGCATCTGATTTTGGTAAGTTTATTTGATGCTTCGAACTCATTATGTAAATTGTATAGAACAACTATTGCATGCCGTTTGTGCAATGGTACTAAATGGATGATTTAGGTGCGAGATTGACAGAATATTTAATATTCGATCCCTATTTAATATATCATGTTATACATGTACATGTCTAGCATCAGATATTTAGGAGGTGGGGAGGGGATGGAGGTTGGGGGTGGGGATGGAGGTTGGGGTGGGGATGGAGGTTGGGGTGGGGATGGAGGTTGGGGTGTTATCTATTGTACAGTATTTTCTTTCTGCCGACATGTTTTTCCCAGAATTAACAAGATTTCACAATATCGTTGAGGGTGCCAAACACAATGTGTCTACCAACATGAAGAAGTCTGTGTTTACTGAGAGGACGGAAGAGGCTTCAGCATCGCAATACTTTCAGGTAGAAGTTCAATCCATGTCTGAAACCAGATATTCAAACTTGTTTTGGATTTAAAAGTGCACGATCTCAACATTTACCGAGCAGTGCAATTATGTAACTTTACATCATCAAATTGGCAGTTTCTGATTGCTGCCCTCAATCATTGAAATAATTCTGATTTGTTTACATTACGAGCTGTAAAATGTCTTGTTTTTCTCTAAAAAATGCTCCAGAATTTCTTTTGTACCATGGCTGTCAATAATAGACAATAGCATGGCAAAAATATGATTTTAAGTACTGTCAGCCACAGCACGCCAAACGTATCCTGCATAAGCAGTACTCAGAATCAAATCAGGTTAAGTGTTTAGAGTCGCCTCAGTGAAGCTGGAACCTCCGATGGGCGGGAACACGGTTCTTCACAAAACTGGAGTCAGGATTCAGAATCTCCACTTGGAACCGCTGGATTCGCCCAAACCAATGTACAAATACACTGTACATACACTGTACATAGTGTGGTCCGAGAATGATGTAAACAGGTCGAGACCTATTCAAAAATACAATGCATGAGTGACAGACGGAACTCTTCGTTTTAGTGTGAGTGCCGGCTAGCAATGCGGAGTGCCCGGCACCACCCACTGTGGGCAGAACGCTGGTGTGAAGTTGTGTACTGTCTTTGTGTTCATGTGTACAGTGTCCCGCCAGTGCCCTCGTTTTATACTCGCGAGCGTACGAGTGATTAGCACTGCACTGCGAGGCATTCTCGAGTCCACGACAACCCCTCGAACTTAACTGTGCGCACTCGCGAGTGTTACGTGGCATGTCCCTCGAACAGCGTGTGCTGCGAGTGCTATAACAAATTCTGCGAGTGCTATACATTTTTCCTAATTTCTTTTATACGTACTTCTTCTCGTTTAGAACCCATTCTGTTTCTCTTTTTGTCCAAACAAATGATACTATTTGTTAACGCATTGTTAAACCAGGCCTAACATTACCCTAAGACCCGTACACGTGTTCTCGTGAGGTGGTTCCCACACAAATGCCCATTTGTAACTAGCACTGTGCACTGAGGGGGCTGCAAGCCAGCTAAATCGAATGTTTCTCACCAGGGGAACCTCTGATCGCTACGACTAAAACGGCGGCGCACGCAGCGCAGCCACTCACAAATTAAAATACGAGCAAGTACTGTATTTAGTAAATAAATAAGAAATATAAATGTAATATCATAAAGAGTCATACATGCCGGCCATTAAGTCTATGCAGAGTCGGACTTTTGGCACGTCAAAGTCAAGTCACAAGTCTCTCGTGGCAAGTCCAAGTCAAGTCACAAGTCTCCCGGGACAAGTCAAGTCCGTTACTACCAGCCGCCATGTTTGATGTGACGTTAATCGAGGCCAGCGCTGGCCGTCGCGCACAAATAGTTTTTCAGTACTTCGATATGTCTAAATTGCCTAGGTCGGTGTGGGGTTGAGATACATGCATGCAATAATAATGTACAGTATATATTTTCCAGTGAATTTCTGTGAACGTTGAATAACGTCGACCGGAAAACATGCTTTAACAACGGCCAGCGTGCACACGCGGGCTGCGTATTCTAACATGTACATGTACATTCGCTGCGAGTGGTGGTAGGGTGCTGCGAGTGCACACACTGCAAGTCCGTGTTCTGCGAGTGGCGTGTGCTTCCCTCGCAAGGAGAGCTCTCGTTCCAATTTCCCTTTCGAGGGATGTGCTTTACCACGCGAGCGAGCGTACTCGCAGGCGTTTACACTCGCGGGGGATTCTACGATACTTGCGTGGATTTGCAATTCTAAGCTGTACTGTATGTACTGTACATGGTCCGCAAGGTGGCTTATGTTCCAGAAATTACGGTCATGTGTTCCAATGCAATGCGAAAGGGGATTTTGTAAAATGTGTATTTGTATAGACCCCGGTAGAACCCGGTAGAACCCGACAAGGCGACCGTGGTCTACCGCGCTCTACCGGGGGGTCAACCGTATTGCTGCTGTGGTCTACCGTGCCCTACCGGGAGTCAATCGTATTGCTGCCGTGGTATACCGTGCCCTACTGGGAAGTCCGTATTGCTGCCGTGGTCTACCGTGCCCTACCGGGAGTCAACCGTATTGCTGCCATGGTCTACTGTGCCCTACCGGGGGCTACCGTGGGCTGCCGGGATAGTGTTTTTGTAATTTTACAATGTTTTCAAATTTAAATCACGACCCGAGTCGACCAGGGTCCGCTGGGATTGTCACTTCTACCGGGGTGTACCGTGTTGTTACCGGGGTGTACCGCGTCTGCCTGGGAGGTATTAGCAAGCACGGTAGCGACACGGTACACCCCGGTAGCGACACAGTACACCCCGGCAGCGCCACGGTACACCCCGGCAGTGACACGGTACACCCCGGCAGCAACACGGTACACCCCGGCAACAACACGGTACACCCACGGTTGACCACGGCAGCAACCTGGTAGAACACGGTAAACACTGTGTTGCTGCCGGGGTCTGCCGGGGTCTACCCTGTTGCTGCCCGGGTCTACCGTGCTGCTGCTGGGCTCTACTGTAACGCTGCCATATTGCTACCGTGTCTTACCGTACCTCTGCCGTGTTGGTGCCGGGGTGACAGGGACCATCGAGGCGACCGTCGACACGATTTTATCCCGGTAGACCCCGGTAGAAGGCGACCGGGTCCTACCGGGGGCTACCGGGGGCTACCGGGGTTACCGTTTCTGCCGGGTCTCTGGTGTGACTGGGGCTCCAGATTAGCTTTTTGAATTTTTATTATTTTGTTGCCATTCTCTTTCCTCTGGAAGTTTTATGGATATCTATCCCAGCAGCAGAACATGATGCAGGATTACATCAGAACATCCACTTATCAGAAAGCGATGCTACAAAACCATGAAGATTTTCGTAATAAGGTCAGATTTGTTTTATATTCCTTATATCAATAGAGGTGTATACTATTTTTACAATTTCAAATAGTGTGTTAAATTGCCACGGGGATCCTGAAGGTCATATTTCAAAGAGCGTTGACATAAGCAGGGCCTTTATATCACTTGCTGTGCATTAAATATATGGGAGTGGTGGGTTAGGGTGCGGTGCTGGTGGGTTGGGGTGCTGGTGGGTTGGGGGGCTGGTGGGTGGTGTGTTGGGGGGCTGGTGGGGTGGGTTGGGGTGCTGGTGGGTTGGGTTGGGTTGGGGGTGCTGGTGGGTTGTGGGGGGCTGGTGGGTTGTGGGTGGGTTGGGGGGCAGGGCGGCGTGCGCGAACTCATTTCTATTAGTTTAGATTATACAATTTTTTTGAATGTTTTCTCAAATTAAAACTTCTCAAGAAAAACAAGAACATGTTCCATGTACTATTCTTTTTTTTATGGAATTTCATTATGGAATATTTGAATCAGTGCTTATAAAGTAGCGTGGTTGATTATGGTATGCACTTGTAAATTTTACCTTAAACAATCTAGTGGGCTACTAAAAATTGCTGCGGGCTAGTAAAAAGCCCGTTTCTGTAGCCCCGGTAGGCTACCCAAAATACTGCTTGAATTTGTGTGTGATGTTAATATAGCTTCATTTAGCCACCACCCCAGCTAGTGATCATTCACTACCTACAGAACAACACATAACACATGTAAAGTGCGCAATGATATTCAGTGACTAGTAGTAGTAGTCAGTACAAGTGTGAACTTGTCCAGTCCCTGTACAAGTCCTTTTCCAACTCGGTTACACATGCATTACACATACGCAACTATGGTTAATATCTTTTTTGCCTGTACACCGACAAATTTGTATACTCAGTATGCATGATGACATGACTGTATGATCAGTAGCATTTTGAACACCTTTTAGAAGTGCTCAGAACCCAAGACTTCCTGCTTTTTAGCGCAGACGTCTTAACCACGCGACCACCGAGCAAGCCCAATAGCAAGCGGCTGGTCGTTCACCTCTGTAGGGGTCATTGTACCTTTGGATTTTTCTAAAAGGTAAAAGGTACTCAAAACTTTACTGAGCATACAGTGATGTCCTCGAGTATACGGTATGTGTTGACAAATTCGTCGGTGTATAGGCAAAAAGATATTTACCATGGCAATGATGAACCGTTACGGTAGTCCCTACTAACCAGACTACGGTATGTGCATTAGATAGAAGCGCTGTGCATACGGCACTGTACAGTACATGTACACATTTATATAAAGATCACTGCACATGTCACACCAGTACAGCAACTCATCTATATGAGCATAGTCTTGATAAGCCATTTTTTGGTTCTTTGGTGTGATTAAGAAGGGGCCTCAACTAGAGCATATGTACGTACATTTACATGTATGTAGATGTACCTGTACGTGATTTGATATCCAACAGCGTCCTCTTTTGTTTATCAAGACTAACTCTCTTTGTAACTCTCTGGCCGGCTTCTGGGTCGCCACGCTGACTACAATGTGAGAGACAACTTAGTGTTAAATTTAAAAATTACTGTTACACGGCGGATACAAGTTATTACATAACTATGTAACGTGGCCTTTCTTTCGGAAGGCCATGGGGCTGATCTAATGTCGTGTTTTATACGTTACATGTACAGTGTACATGTATGTACGTAAATTTGCATGTACAGTTACATGTACATGTACAGTGCATGCACGGATTTCATTTTAAGTGTACGTGTGATATATGGCCTTTGTGTGTGACAGTGTGTGCGTTCGTGAACGGCACTCAGAATCTATTCGAGTTTAGTGTTTGGTTCTTCACAAAACAGGAGTCGGGGTTCCTATTCTCATTTTGAAACCGTAGGCTTTCTACAACAATTGGGATTTTTAGGCCAAACTTTATCAGCTGGCACTCTAACAATCCTGGGCAGAACCCAGAGTGTACTGTAGTCATCATGATGACTACAGCATTTCCAACTTCTTATACCATATTGATTTTCACCATTCAAAGCCTATCTATACATTTTGGTGAACAGGTTGTATTAGATTTTGGTGCTGGATCCGCCATCCTTTCCTTCTTTGCCATCCAAGCTGGTGCCAAAAAGGTATATGCCATCGAAGCTAGCTCTATCGCAATACATGCACAGGTAAGCCTACTTACAGGACTACAAAATGCAATAACCGTAAGGTGCTCATTGTTTCTGTGGTTAATTACTACTACCCATCAACACAAGGTTAGAAGTAGCTATTTAAACTTAGAGTGGTCTATCATTGTAAATAACAAATGGCTTGTTTACAAAGTATTGATGCCTCAGACAAAGTTAGTTCACATTAATTTCTGTTATTTTACAGAGGCTAGTCGAGGCCAACAAATTGTCCGACCGCATTACAATTCTCCCCGGTAAGATTGAGGAGTTGCAAGTGCCTGAGGAGGTAGATGTCATCATCTCTGAACCTATGGGCTACATGCTGTTCAATGAGAGGATGCTAGAGAGCTTTCTACATGCCAAGAAGTTCCTCAAGCCAGGGGGTTAGTGTCAAGGGCCAGCCACCAGAACCTAATTAAACAGTGCTGCTTAATAGCAAGCAAATCTTTCTATTTACTACAGCAGAAAAATTTGCTTAAGCACAAGCCTATTGCACCGCTGAACAGAGCCTCTACATGCACGTGATAGTTTACAATGTGACCTCATGGGTTGCTTAGCTGCAAGCATACTTTTATCAAGCTTACAGCTATGAAATGAAAGTAATATGCTTAAAGTTAAAAGCTGTGCTATGACATTGGGCCCTGCTGATAAATATGTACATGTACGATTCTGGTACACCAACTATTTGTTTTATTACTAAAAAACTGTATAAATTCATTTATGGTAGGAAAGTTGGCAGACAGGTTGGTTTTAAAAAGACAGTAGTTTTTATGAGTATTTCTGTCCTACTGGCCAATTTTAATTGTCGCTCATTGGCCATGGTCCCTACCTGCTCTTGATCTCTGTCACCTGTAGGCTAGCGATGATATGTGTTTGACTCAGTGCTATTACATGTATCAACCTACTTATCCCTACGAATGTTTGTTTGTGTCTCATTTTCGTTGTGTATCAGGTAAGATGTTTCCTACCCTGGGTGAGCTGCATTGTTCTCCATTCTCTGATGACACGATATACATGGAACAATTCACAAAGGCTAATTTCTGGTGAGTTCAATGACACACAAGTGGGTGCTTAGAAAAATCATGTTAGTCAATTAAGCCAATCAATTGACTTTATAATTGCAACCCCACTCCCCTTTCTGATAAAGTGACCCTCTCCAACTTGGTTTCACTGGATAACACCACAAATAGCTGTAATCAAACCATCAAAAACATAACGAAGAAAAATAGAAATAAATTAAAATGAAAACAAGAAATATTGCATTTGTTATAATTCAACACTGAAAGTAACTCACAGCGGATTGATGTTGTTGTGTAAAACAACCTACGATTGGCCTTGTGGATAGCTACTCATTCTTACAGCCGATGCAATAGTTTGTTAGATACATGTACCTCAGTGTATTATTCATATGTAATAACTATTTATTGTAAATTTCGTAGTCAAGTGTACCGTAATTTTTGGAATATAAGCCGTGCAGCGCATCAGCCACACACAGCATGGCAAAATCTTCTAAATACGATTCGGGTGTAACGTATAAGCCGCACCGACGTATAACTGCACCAGCGCATACTGCTATTCTGACTAAATTATTCTGACTCATTTTAAACGGATGAAAAGATGTACAACAAAGCCCACTTTTTCGGACTAGGGTTTAAAAAAAAAAACTTGGGAAAACTGCCTCCGCCAGCTTCCGCAAGTGGAATTTAGTGGAGTCTGTGGCACTTGTTGGCAGCGGACTAAACCATGATTTAGGCTCATTTGTACATGTTCATAATAAGATAGTGGTCATCTGACCTTTGAGGGCTGTTATTTTATTGACATCGCGACTAACTACATATACTCTTTGTTCCAAATTAATTTATTGTTGAGGGATTAACAAAAAAAAATGTTATCACGTGGGAATTCTTTTCACGTGGCTTTGTGTATCATAATGCATAATACTCATGTATCTAGCTGCATGTGGTCAGTGCAAATGTGATCACGCGGCCCTTCCTAACTTGTGTGGGAGAGAGTTCTTTAAACCAAGCTTTGGTGAGCTGCATGTGGTCACCGGCCAGACGCAGTGATAATTGTGTGGGGGGGAGTTCTTTGTGTATAATGCATAATATGTGGGTGTGCATGTACATTGTACGGTGTGTACAGCTAGCTGCACGTGGCTGATCAGGCCCTGCAGAAAATTGTTTCCGTGTACAATGTATACATACAGTGTATGTAATGTACAGTGGCCATCTGAGATGAACGACTCATGGGATAACTTTTTATTTCAGTGAAAATGTTGTGCATTGTCGGAATCATTTTTGTTCCAGTTGGGTTGTTTATTCTTTATTTGTCATCGTTTAAGGCGCCTCTGCTTTACAAGCCACAGGAACACCAATATCAACGTTTAAACCCTGGCTTATTTTCCGGAAATTATGGTACGTCATTTTGTTTCTACTTGCCAGGTATCAGCAATCATTTCATGGCGTTAATCTGACTAGACTGAGAGAAGAGGCCCTCCAAGAATATCTTAGACAACCAATAGTGGTAAGTTTACAGACAGAGGTGGACTTTGCGGTATGAGTACTCTGCTTTATGAGTACACAATGTCTTTAATATTTTTTTTTAATGGTTTTCTGAATGGACTGCAAATGTATTTAGTTCTTCAGTGTGTTAGATATGTTAGTATACCGCCATGTTTATTCATTTTTAATATCATGCTTTCGGCTACTTCAGAAGTTATTTTCCATGATATTTGACAAGCTTATCTATATTCATCAACTTATTTTGCACACAAATTAAGTGAACCTTTTTTTAGTTTCTACTGGTCTAAAATGTCAGTAAAGAACTTTCCTCGTACCAACCAAATGATATAATTGTATATTTGTAAAACTTAAAGATGCAGCTTCTTCTCAGTTCAAATACACATAGACTTTACATACTGTACTGACCCATGTATAAGATGCACCTTTTTGGCACAGAAAAAAAATCGAAAGTTGGGCTGCTTCTTATACACGGCGACAAAGAAATGCATTGACGCCAAAATACCGAAATAAGTGCATATAAATAGATGGCAGGTTTGTACACTAACTACATAACCCACCGCACAGTTCCCTAATTATATCTAATTTTAACAATTGCACAATAAACTGGGGGGTGTATCAAACCATGAACCCCAAACATGGAGCCTCTGGTCAGGCCATGGCCTGTGTGAGGTTTACCTTGCATTTTATTGCTTAGTCCTCTCATAGCTGACATAAGTTTATGTACCATGTAAAGCTGCATACTGTTGTGTTTGAGATCGGTCGTTCTTTGTAGTACTTAAATATATTGAGAACTACATAAATACTTTCAGAGTATATACTACGAGAGTACAATTTATTAATTTCAAACGACAAGTCACAAGATGCAGAGTAGCTCTCTATGATATCGGTGTTATAGCTTTTCGTGATGGTCTGAACTCCTCTCCCCTATTTATGAGAGGTGCCCCTCCTTATATTCCCAATCCATTCTCGTGGTCGTTAACACCTGCAATCTCTTCTGGGAAAAGAGTCTTACTTGTTGCTAATCAAACAAGAGCGTTGTTTTTGGGAGGAGGACAGGAAGTCTAGACAGGATGTCTTTTGCATTGGATGTTTGGGGGTTCTTATCTGCTATATATAAGTAGTGGTTTAATTGGCTGGTGTCGAGTTATTAAACAAGTGTTCTGGAAGAGGGAGTCTGGTATATCTCAGGGTGGGTCTTATCTGAATTGGGCATACTGAGTGATAACACATGTATACTATTACTGGGGGGTGTAGACTAGTACTACTATTACACAACAATACTATCAACTCATGGTGGTGGAATAAGTCATTTCCATTATGTATTGTAAAGGCCTATTCACACAGAAGCACGGAGATGGGAAGCGGTAACGGAAAACGGAATACCGCGCGATATTGAACATTCACACAGTAGCGGCAAACCGCGGCGTCTCTCATTCATTCATGTTAATTGCCTGCCCTTTGACCCCAGAAAACAATGGCGTGCCACTTGAGTAGAAAGCATAATTATTTTCGGGACTCGAGTGCTGTGACGTCATATCAAATGAGACCGCTGATTGGTCAGAACGTGCAGTCTCACGGATGTATTTTGGAAAAATCACTCTGGTTTCTAAACAGAGCGGTTTATCGCCCTACCGGGCGGGGTTTCCGCCCCCAATGTAAACAGTCCCATAGAAAGACACGTATTCTATTTTTTTTACCGCGCAGAATTCCGTTACCGCGCTTCTGTGTGAATAGGCCTTAATACAGTAAATTATGCATAGACATGGGAGTGCTAACAATTACTATTCGATAACCCCGGGCTGAACCACCAACGATTGTCTAATGATCAGTTGTGCTCAAGTGCCTGGCCAGCATTGCCAGTCTAAGATGCTAGTATACTGCAAGAATCCTTTGTTTAACAAACAAAGGGCCAGCTGGATTGACAGAAACTTCCTGGTAATTGGTTGGATTTCTGTCAACAAACTTGTGGTTTTAGAATTCAATGGGTCGATTTAGTAACACTCTTGGTACAGTTGATTTTCAATAGAGGGGTTTTAGCAAGACATACAAAACTATTGACACTAATAATCTTTGTATTTTGATTTAAAGAGTGCATTTGGTTGTAATAAACTGTAATTAGCTACAAGGAGGTGTAAAGAATGTTTTGATTGGTGTTATTTAATTTTTGCAAGGCGGACATTTTTTTTCTCATTTAAAAAATCTAAACTAGGGATGCGTCTTATACACGAGTGTGTCTTATACATGGGTCATTACGATGTGTTTTGTTTTTTGCTATTTCGACCCAATGTGGTATAATCTGGTTACCCAACCTAGAAGAATGAATTTATCTTCCGTTTCTCTTCAGGACACCTTCGATATCAGTATATGTCTTGCCCGATCTCAGAAGTACACAGTAGACTTCTCCAAGGCACATGAGAGTGATCTCCATAGAATAGAGATCCCACTGCATTTTGTAGCTCACCAATCCGGAGCAGTACACGGCCTGGCGTTCTGGTTTGATGTAGCCTTCTGTGGATCAATGTAAGATTATCTACAATGAGGAATCTTTCATGTAAATACATGACCTGGCCTTCTGGGTCGATGTAAGATAAACAAGCACGAATCTTTCCTATAATAAATAAGGGTTAATCCATATAGTTCTCTTTTCTGGAAAGATATATGGTTCTGATAAGATTTGACTGTAAGATTTGTCCTCGCAAACATTTGTTAAAAGTTGGCACAGTCACTGTGGTGACCTCATTTATGTTCTTTGATTATAACAACATTTAAGATTGTTAACCTCGCCAGAGGTGAGGTTATTGCGTTTGGGTGCGTCTGTGTTTCTGTCTGTCCGCTCGCATATCTCAAAAACCGTCGACCGTCAAATTTTTACCAGGGAAGGTTGTTGCCGTGGCTCGGTCCTCCTCGAGTTTGGTCCAGATCGGTCAAAGGTCAAGGTCAAAAAAATCGATAGCTCGTTTATGTCAATATTTCTGTCAATAGAGGGTGCTATCGTGGCGAGGTTCTGCAATCTCTGATTGTCTTGTTGTTTTCTGTATTTTCAGGCGAACAGTGTGGTTGTCTACAGCCCCAACAGAACCACTTACCCATTGGTATCAGGTGAGTGCTGCATTTACAGTGATGCAGATACAATACCCCAAAAACGTTTAGGTATACAAACTTTGCTTGAGTCATTAGATCACAAATATCTCAGATACAGATTTTGCTGATGATTAAGCATTTACTGTAATACATTGCAACAAGCACAACTATTCCTATTGAAGGTAGAATCATCAGGGGCACACATACATGTACATGTAAATGAAACTACGACTGATGTCTCTCCTATAATCAACTTGATGGTGATCTCGTAACAACAAATTAAATGTACTGAAAAGAGTACATGATTTTCTCTGTCTTAGTTTTTGGATAGACTTTAGCCCAAAAAGATATAGATTTTGGCAGCATGAAAGCTTGGGCAGCTCTAACAAAATTGAATAAAGTGTGGACTTTCAATCCACTGTAGAATCTTATTTACTGTATGGAGCTAAGACCTGGACTTTGTTCAAAAATCAGAAGGAAACGGCATCTTACCAACAAAGAAAGGATGCTAAAAATGAAGGCTCTTGATTTAATAAAACAAATTCCCGGGAATTTGAAAAGATAGACCAGGAAGCAAGAAGCGATGCCACTATCATTAAAACTTGACAGACACCATTAGCCTTTTTGTAGTATGGCGGCCACAATAGGATTGAGCAGTTCCGTTTGGGTAAGTTCTTTTCCATTTTACCCAATCGGAACAGCGATGTCCTATTGTGTCCGCCCGAAGGGGCTAATAGAACTGCATCTTTAAGTCATTCAGGTATTAAACAGAATTTCCTAAATGTGATGAAGTCATTTTCATCAAACGGGCACCCTTGGCTGTTTGAAACACCTCCAAATATGATAATTGGGGTACAGAAAAGGTTATTTTGTTCATGAAGTCCACTACATGAAGTCAGGTAATGTCCCACATGTATTTGATTAAGGAACCCAAGTTTCCATCCTTGGAGGGTAGAGTCTAAGAACCAGGCATAAGAATTTTCCCGCCGTTCCGCGGTTTTTCGCTTTATGGAGGCCAAAATAAGTCCTCTCCGAGCTCAATGTAGAGGGTGATTTTTTGGAGGGGGGGGGGGGAATTGTGGAAATAATATTGCTGAAATGTCCCAAGAACGGCACTTTTAAAGTTGGCTTCATAGCTCTGTTTTTAGACGCTCCCAGCTGTTTTATAAACCCGTTTGTCCTATCCTATTTACACGACGTATGCAGAGCAATGAAGTGCTGTTGCAGAGGAAGTTTACTAAACGAATCGACGATTGCGTTAGGTATCAAGTATTCCATAACATCATAAAAATTGTCCAATCAACGATCCCCTATAATGAGCGTTAGGAAATGCTTGAGCGGCCATCGTGGTAACGCTTTGGCCTTTTTGTATGTGAAAGAAAAAAAGTTGTAGTGAAATTATCGTGAAATATTGGAGGCATCCGACTTCAAAATGCTGAGGATTTTGGATAGAAATGAAGAACAATTCGTACGGGAGTCGGATAAATGTGTCAAAGAAAAATGGAAATGGTCTTGGTTAGAGGAAGATGTGGAAATTAAACTGCCTGGTAAAAGTGGTATTGCCGATAAAGTAAAGTGCAATCTCGGCGTGTTCGCCAGAAAGGTAGATATACCAGGGAAGTTGATGTGCATGCTTTGCAATAAACTAATCAACTATGGAAAATGTGGGAAATATGTATCAATTGGTAACTTGTTGTTATAGAGTTATACATTTAGGTTCTCAAGTGTCAATTGTGTTTATTTCTGTTGTTTAATAGGGCCTATGGACATTCAGATGTAAAAATTACATTGAAAATTGCTTGAAAATGCTACTTTTCAGTACCTTAATTGTCCAAATTTTCTAAAGGGGGCATTTACCCCTTCAACCCCCGCCAGGGCCCCCCGGCCCCCTGAAACCCCCGGCATGCCTCGCCTTCGGCTCGGGCCTAGCCTTCGGCTCGGGCCTAGCCTATGGCTTGATTGGGTCATTAATAGTGAATCGCTATTTTCAAGTTTTTGTACAGTCCATTACTGGTAAAGCTTGGCTAAAATAAGAGTAGTCAATCAGGAATTACGAATGAGGTCAATAGAACTACATGTAGCAAAACTGGTTAGATCCAAAGTTTTGTACAGCAGTCACAGTAAACCACAATGTACCGGTAAATGTACCTCAATAGAAAACAGTGTTTGTATGTTCCCTGTCTAATATCTAACACAGCATTTCCAATTTATGACAATACAAGTATCTCCTTGTGTATTTCTAACTAGATCATTTTGTTTCTTTGTTCTACACCCCACCCCACTCCCACTCAGGTACGGTGTTTACTACGAGCACCCATCTACATCAAGCAGGGTCAAAGTCTATCCGGCAAAGTAGTACTTATTGCCAATAAAAGGTACCTGACTATGGGACGTACTACGTTAGCAAATGATTTTACTAGGTGTCATTGGGTCTGTGGAAATGAGTCAAATTGAGTGTACGGCTAGACATTGTGATGTTGGACACCTATTGCATGTTCAGTTTAATGGTTATCTGTAACAGAATATAGGTTTTCCGTTGACTCATTTTCACAGAGTTGGCAATAATTGTTTATTACCACAACAAAGTATTAGAAATACTAGCCGAACATAAAAGCCCCTATGGTAGTACTTCCAAGTACACATAGTCATCAGTTCTATTTTCAATGGGTTTCTTCGGGCTTACGAGCCACAGTGATTAAATTCGGTTTTGAAGAATCCTTGGTTTCAATACAAAAAGGAATAATAATAATAATAATAATAATATTTTACAATACCATCTGGATGTGTGGAATCAAAGCTAAACTTGCTGAAATACAAACAGTACCAGTCAACAATTTGGGTACACCATATCAAATTACATATGAAAGCCACAAGAATCACTTTAAAGTATCATTCATCCAGATAACTGGATTCAGGCCTGAAATTAATCAGAGGCCACGGAGACCATGGCCTCTGATGCCCCTGCATGTGGCCTTAGTGCCCCTGCATGTGGCCTTAGTGCCCCAGCATGTGGCCTTAGTGCCCCAGCATGTGGCCTTAGTGCCCCTGCATGTGGCCTTAGTGCCCCTGCATGTGGCCTTAGTGCCCCAGCATGTGGCCTTAGTGCCCCAGCATGTG
>JAVCKS010009616.1:0-10641 GCA_032273685.1 Pteraster tesselatus
GGCCCAGCCTCTCCTCTGATCATCCACCAATCTTTGGCCCAGCCTCTCCTCTGATCATCCACCAATCTTTGGCCCAGTCTCTCCTCTGATCATCCACCAATCTTTGGCCCAGTCTCTCCTCTGATCATCCACCAATCTTTGGCCCAGTCTCTTCCCTGAGCATCCACCATTCTCTGGCCCAGTCTCCCCTCTGATCATCCACCAATCTTTGGCCCAGTTTCTCCTCTGATCATCCACCAATCTTTTCCCCAACCTCTCTTCTGATCAAGTCAATCTAATCTTCATCCCCATCTGCACATCTTGCAGGGTTTCATTGTGACTCTCATGTCGGCCCTGAAACGAGACGATGGTCGTTGGAGCATAACAGCCAAGCTTAGCGACAAGACAACGACACTTGATGCTGCTCTGTCAGACGAGGTACTTGTGTCCTTGGGCAAGGCACAATAACTATACTTGCTTCATCCTTCGGATGGGATATTAAAAGCCGTAGGTCCTGTGTGTTGTGTAACGCACAATAAATAATTCAGGATACCGGGTGTGCCCCGGTATTTCTAGCAGTTGGCTACAGATTCAAATACCATACAAACATTGGTAGGTTCCATTTCATTACTGGGCACCTTTGGAAACCAGTGTTCTGCTAAGTGGGTAAATAGGAAATAAATAAATAAACACATGTCAAAATGAAGAGGAAAATTTTTTGACAAAATCAATTTGCCCCAACATTGACACTCTTTTGACAAAAAGATTGTAAAGATAAACACCTTAAGAAATATTGAAATTCTTTCTTTAGGTTCTTACAAAGCTCATCGGTTTTTCCGTCCCTGAAATGATGGTAAGTTGAATTTATTGACGATCTTTTTGATTTTATAACCAACACAACATTTAAAAAGAGAGAATTTCCGACTCCATAGATATGTAATACTTTTTCTCCGGTTATTTAAAAGGGTATCAAGAAATCGATAAAGACTTCAGATCAGACAACAGCAAAACAACTTGAGACAAAACTACGGCAGGTAAACCCAATCCAGCCCCTCCCCACTCCACATAAAATTACTTTAGATATTCCATTTCAGGAAGATTCAAAATGAGTCTTAAGGTCATAAAGTTATTTTGTCTACTGAAAGGACAGACTGCTTTATCTATTAGTTGATCATTTTACCTCGACTACACTTTTTCTCTATTCATCGTCAGGGGTTGGCAAACTGCCAAAAGTCCCTGATCGACCTCCACACCACTATGGCCATCAGAGTGTGCCCTTTGCAACAGCACCCTCTAGTGGTGTCCGTCGGGACCACCGAACCAGAGGATTTCGCATCGGATTTCAGAGCCGTTCCTAGTAGTAAATCGTGATAGTTGACCAACAACTTTGGACTAAAACATGAGGGAGAAAATGTGGAGGTTGACATGGCGAGTACATGTACAATGGTCTACCTGTGGCCGTTCCAGGAAGGCAAAAGGTTATCTCACGGAATGACCACCTTTTTGATAGGGTCGGTAAAAGGATAGCAAGAGCCGTTGGACATTTCTGTTACGGGTAAATTCTACTAGGTTAGGAGCTAGTTCAAGATAATATCGTTATAAATGTACCACCTATAAGCCTTTATTATGAGGGTACAGCATGGATCATTCCAACAGGTTGGGGCAACGTTTCTGACAGTGAAACAGTTTAGGCTGCTTCACACTGCGACCTGCAATGCGGAAATGACATTATAAATTCGCTGTTACATTTACAAAAGGTTTACTGTAAACATGTTTTTGAAATAACTATAGAATACACCGCCACCATGTCCCTTTCTAAAAAAATACCTCTTGTACCAATGATACCAGACCAATCACAAAATAGCAAGTGGCGCGGTATTCTAAAGTTAAGCAAATATAGTTTTTACTGTAGTGACAATCCAGAGACAATCCACTGATGTTGTCAAACACCGGGTATAATTGGTACATAAATTTCAGTCTTAAGTTAAAGTAATTTTATATATTAATATATGATGACATGTGTTTAACAATATTACAAATAAAAGTTGGCAGATCCAAGATTCTTTATAAATATTTCAATGGCTCTTTCTTCGATGCAACTCTGTGTGAATATAAAAAGTTGTCAATATTATTTTTCTAAAAATCTCAATTTATAATATAAAACGTTTCCGGTTGATATTACGTATAAACTAGAACTAAGTGCGGTCAGTACAGTGTAAATCTCGCACCGGTACTCTATTTTATACCTCCATGATACAACTAGTGTTTTGAGGCCGTGTAGTATAGGGCAGCGCCTTCTTGCGTTCAGAAGGTGTAACTTTGCAGGGTCCCGAATCTTACTATAATTCAGCTTATTTTGTTTGTTTATAAGTATAATACGACTATCCGTCCAAACAGGCTGAAACTTTGTGGTGACTGTGGAAAGGCGTTCCTATCTATTTGGTCCGCGATCGGTTTCGCAATCGATCGACCACGCGCACAAATCTCGATCCGCGGCGGCTACCTACACCGCCACGCGGGCCGGCCATGAGGTTTGTGATCTGGATGCGAGAGGGCGCTATTTGTCAGCCGTGATCGAAGTATTGCCTGTGAATATTTTTGTGAATCTGCCGCGCGACCAGTATAGCATGGCGACTTCGCGATGTAAACGGCCAATCACACCGCTCGCCCAAGAACAGGTGTATGGGTTATGGTAGGTGTAACTTCAAACTTACCCATAAACCGGTATTTAGAATCAGATACCCATGTATTCTGTTGATTTTTCTCAAAGTAAATATATTTTGTTGACCACAAAGCCGTATCCATGTCATTAGTAATGTATTAGTTCCTTCCCCCATAGTTGTAGAAATAGAATATTGTTTGTTGTATACCAATCGGTGAGTACTATTTTTAAAGGGGGTGTGTTCTTTAGAAACCGGCTGATTACAAAATGTTGTGGGTATTCCCATTCCCGATAGTGTGTGGGGGCTTTAAAAGGGGCATAGAATTTATCCAATGCAAATTCAAGTCTTGCTTGAATTCGCTGTGGAGCTTTTGTTAGATACTGGCATAAAACCACCAGTCAAAACTTTAAAATATTCAGACAGCTGAGAAACGCAGAAACAGTAGGCAGATAACTACACATCAGGAGATAAGTACTGTCTGATTCATTGTGAAGAATCACTGCTTCATTCGCTGAATGATACATAGCTGCACGGAAACACTGTTTCGGAATTAGTTGAACCGTGATCCTGAGAGTGTTCGATGGAGCCGCATGGTTCGGTATCATTGAGTTCAGAAGCAACAGCCGCTTACCCAGTACTAATTGGGGACGTCAACTATCCAGAATACGTCACTGAGCACTCGCTCGATGTCATCAAACACTACAACGTCCGAGACGACGATGTTTGGATATGCGCATTCCCGAAAGCAGGTATTTATCAATTGTTTTAAATAATCAGTATGAGTGTTATGACCTAATTATTTTTTGGTTACAAACTGTGACGAGCTACGATTGTCAAATGGATTACGATTTATAAAGCAGATAATCATGTCGATCAATCCAAGGGGAATTTTATAATTTATATCACTTTCTTGTTTTTGTTTGTTGGTGGTAATTAAGGCAGCCATTGGTTGGGTGAGATTGTCAACCTCATTCTTGTGGATGGGTATAAGGAGAGAATTGATCGCTCCAAACACCATATTCCAATGTCGTTTGAGAGGCACCCCAAAAACAAACCCGTCGCCGAGGCCGCAAAGACGTGGAGTTCACCAAGAGTGCTGAACACACATGTACAAGAACAACTGCTACCGACTCAACTATGCGAGGGAAGGGGAAAGGTGATCTATGAGGTCACAATCATACACTTTATCGGATGAGGCCATATTGTAGGGCAGCCTTTCATTCAGGATAGGCCCACGACCCAGTAGCTTTATATCACTTCAAGTAGCAAGTGGCAATTGAACCACGATTGCATGTTAAAGCTGGTACTGAAACATTGTACAGTGATAGCTGGTTATAATTATATCGAAGGTTAGTGTGAAAATGTTAAAATATAATCTGGGAACTTTGGAAGAACAAAGTTATGGTATTGTTCTGTAGGGTCTATCGGTTTGACAACACAAACGGTCGAAACAGTACCCAAACTAAGTCTGTACTGTTTTTCTTTTGAGCGGTGCCAATTAAGTTAATGAACAACAAATCATTGAATTTTCTAAAGCTTTTAGAATAAAATCAGGGTCTTTTAAAATTGGATTTTATTGTACAGGTTTCATTCAAAGTAACCCAACGTTATCCTAACATGTTCTGTACTACTACTAGGTTATCTACATCGTACGGAATCCCAAGGACTCGGCAGTGTCGTACTATAATTTCTTGAAGTCAAGAGATTACCCCATCCTTCGTGATTTTGATACCTTTATCGAGCTTTATGGTACAAACCAAAGTGAGTGGACGGAATGTTGTAAATTGACATTAATAGGCCGTAATGATTTGCCCAAGAAGCCATTTGAATGATTCAGTAAACCACTCTAAGGGAAAGATAAACAAGCTAATCTGGTATTACCAGTAGAAATGTATCCTAAATAAAACAAGAACTCCCCCAGTTTTTGTTCAAAGTCTACGAGCAAATAAAGGCATCTTTCGTAACTGTGATGGTGGGGATGGTGCTGCATTGCTTTTGTAATACGTATACGCCGCTAAACCATAAGTCAACCCATAACTTGCTACACTTGCACCTGCTGTAACGGAATACTATCATGCAGTTTATCGAGCATCAAAATAACCCCAAATTTTTTTTTTCTTCACGCAGTGCGTTTTGGTTCGTGGTACGACCACACGTTTGGATACTGGAACAATTGGCGGGGACGTAGGAATTTTCTCTACTTGAAATACGAGGATATGAAAAATGTAGGTGAAATGTTAGCCAGGGTCAAATAGTATACCTCAGTATAGGTGACCTCAGTATACATGAGGTCACCGTACGCTCAGGCATTGACTTATTGGGGACGTCTCACGAGAAAGCAGGAAATAGTGGGTTCGACTTCCTCTGCAGTTGTCTTATAATTTCGGAGCATTTATAGAATACCCTTGTACCCAGACTTCACTTCATAATAATATCCATTAGAGTGGTACTAGAGCAGTTACGAAAAGGCAAATGGCAGGATGTTCTATTCAACAATAATTACTAAAGGCAATGTTACACAATGGTTTTTACAACACAGGCGTTGTGGATGTCTGTAGGCATACATATTGATAATACATGGGTGAAAAGCCAAAGGCTCCTAACCAGTCCCAGGCAACAAATACCCATCTGGAATTGGTCATCTAGTCTGAAGTGATTACCGTAATACTGCATTTGGCAAAATTTCATGCCATAATTCCAAAACCCCATATACTATAGTGTCGGGAATTAGGAATAATAGTCGTGTAGTACTATACTATAGTACCTCTCATTGTAGGATGGGGGAGTGGTGGGTATAGTAATATTTAATACTAGGTATAGTACATATACTGTCATATACCTAGTATTATTACTATACCTACCACTCCCCCAACTTAGAATAGAAGGTTCTATTCCTAATTCCTGACATTATGTCTACCACCTAACAATGATTCCTACCTCACCTGTGCTCAAAGCACCCGTTTCTGGTCTCGTTGTATAGGACCTGCAGTCCGCTGTCTCGACTATTGCCAAATTTCTGGCTCGCCCACTGGATGCGGAGTCGACACGTCGCGTGCTACATTACACCAGCGTCGAGGAAATGATGAAGACCTTTTTTGTTTCCGGTGAAACGAATTACAGTGAATATAAGAAGATAAATAAAACAGGACCGCCTGATGTCATCAACAAAGGTGGGTATCCCCAGGCGAGCTGAGCCCAGGCAAGCCCACCGCGTACCTTTTCAAAAATTACCTTGTACCCAGCCTTCAAACATCACAGCGCTGTCAATTACAACTAGGCCTACAACTTACTACAACTACAAAAGCCCGACAGTTCCAGTACTCAGTAGGCAGTATTATAAAATGGCGAATGGATGGGGGTATTCTGGAGTTTAGCCTCTTTTTCTCAAGAAAAAAAATACATTTATTAATTTTAAACTTAAAAGTGCATAACTTCTGGAAATTCGGTTCTCAGTACTTACCAAATGGGAGCAATTTCAGAATACCCGTCCACCACGTCCCTTTTCTAAAAATACCTCTCGTACCCAGCCTTCACATCACAGTGATGTTAATTACAAGGGTGCCAGACTAGTAATAAAATGGCGAATGGACGGGAAATGCTGCTTGCGAAATGATGATGTTGCCCATATTTCCTCATACGCATAGCACGCATAACGAGTGTGTTGTACTTCTTGAGCAATTCTCAAGTAGTTAGCGAACACACGTTTGTGTTATGTACATGTACCTGTACTGTACAATTACAAATGCACTGACCGTGTTCCTATTTCGTATCAAGCGCCCTCGCTTGATACGAACTGGAGCGCCCTCGCTTGGCAAGAAGTAGTTAAAGGGGACGCGATTTCCCCCCCGGATCTTTTCGTGATATCTGGCGGTGAAGATTAAAATCTGTCCCCGAATATTTCGCTCCCACATTCCGTTACGTTCACCTGGAATCACAAAAATAGAGAAATGGAAAACTAGGCAAATAATTGAAATTGAAACTCACCTTTAACCAATCAGCGCAGCATGCGCGGTTTTCAACTTTATACATTTTTTTTATGAAGTACTAGCACAATTGCTGCAGATTTTTCCGGAAGGTTTATTGTATGTTGTGTTCCCCACCTTAGGTATCATAGGAAATTGGAAGAATATGTTTACTGTCGCCCAAAGTGAGAAATTCGATCGAATCTACCGGGAGCGCATGGTGGACTGCAGCCTGACACTGCAATTCGACTAACCCCCTCACCTTAAAGGGGCAAGGGGGCAGCTGACTACGCGTCTTGGCTAGTGTTTCTGCAGAGCCCTCTCGTGGTGACAGTGATTTATTGCAGTTGTGAAGTCGTTACTTGTTTAACTGCCATTGTTTAATTTCACCAAGTTAAAAATCAAACCTCTTAATTTACCTCTTCAAGTGAAAAATAAGGTCCCATAGCCGCGATCGAGCTACACATGATGGGGGTACCGGGTGGCTGCATTACGACACGCGGCTGTTGTGAAAAAATGACGAAAGTCTTGGTTCAAGCCAGTATGCGCGACTAATGTGTCTCAACTTGTTCCGACTTGTATGTATACGCTAGACGGATTGGCTGTACGCGTAGCCAAATGATTCGATTATAGTCATCCGACCACTCCTGCCGACAGGGGGCGGCGGGGTGAGAATGGGGCAACTGCCCCGCGGCCCGGTGTTGTTATTATCACAGCTTTATAGCAAAACTTCATAGCTTCTTAACATAAAACAAGTACATGTACAATACGCTAAAATGACCATGAACTCAATATACATGTCATATCAAATTCTCTATTAATCTCTAATTATATTTAAGTGTATCTAACACCCATTTTGTTTAATCAATTTTCTTGATGGTTGAGTATACTAACCGAAAATCTTTTCAGAACTACTCTTAAAACAAGAACATATTTGATATATTATGATATCATATTTTATCGATGTATTCCTGCGAAGACCATGATTAATAATGCTATTTTTCCGAAAGAAATAGTTCACCGCACGAAAATATCTGTATCCCTTTAGCAAAGCCACCCCCGCGGCCCCTGTCCAGCCAGCAGGCTTCCGATGAATTTGCCAGCCATGCATGATTGCCCCACCTGAACTTCACAGTAAACTTCATAAATCACTAATGAATACATGAATAATGAATGAACAATAAATGATGAGATGCCACAGTTTCAGGGGCGAGGTTCGAAGGAATCGTGAGATCATCGTTAGTATGGAACGCCTGACCGGGCAACTGAGCCGAACTTGCCTCAATATCCAATAGACTAGATTCTTCTTATACCGAAAGTTACACATGAGCGACCAACTCATCTGTCATGTAGAAATCCTCATTGAATGTTCACGTACATGTAGAGTACCTGATTACTAGCTTTATGCACACGCTTTCTGCACCTAGTGGAAACAAAATGGCGTCGCAAAACGACAAGGGAACATCGGCTGGGACTAACCAACAAGATTTATGCAATTGATACATTATTTTAAAGGTATATTATTATTATTTTAAGTGTTATATAGGCTTATCGATAATTGAATGTACACCTAATAATAGATGTGTCGTACTTGACCAAAAATCCATGAGCCTTTTCGAAGTATGGCAGACACAACAGGATGGCGCTGTTCCCATTGGATAAAGTCTTTTGAATTTTACCCAATGGGAACAGCGCCATCCTATTACCGCCGTACTTTGAAAGGGCTAATAGTGATCTACCTCAAGGGAAACCGAAAAGCAATTTCGCGCCTTTCCGGACACCAAATCTTACCGACTACCTCGTGGGAAATATATTTAGATAATGACTTTATGCGAAGATCATGTATTATCTTTGCTTTATGGCTGAAAGATGATCATAAAGTTGTGTGGGAAAGCAAAAGGTGTGCGTTATTAGTAGGTAAACAACATGACCTTCATTCGAAAGTTTAGTCCCACCAAAAATGGGGGCCGGGTGGGCAAATACCCCAAAGATGAAACCAGCTGGAAAGTTGCATGTTAATAGGGGTGACAAGGAAGTAAATACTGTAGTAGGTTACAAGGAAGATAATCAAGGCGTAAATTTTACAAAAAACCTTCGGGTGAAACTTGTGGTCGAAACTAGGCTGCATCAGACATTAACGTTTCTCGTGATGCCATGCATATGACCCACTCTACAGGCGGGCTAGCGTTACGGTCGTTGAGTAAATTCACGTTGATAGTTTTTAGATGTATATTTTTGATGATAAGCCATTCATCCATAAGCCATGGTATCAATATGAGGGAAAAATACATATCAAAGTGTAACCCTGACAATCAACCTGACAATCAACCTGGCAATATCAAACCTGCCGATCGGGCAGGCGTACGGGCACGGTTGGCAATTTGCTGATGGGGGGAAATATTGTTGCTTTCTAATAACAAATTCTTCGAAATCAGTTGAAGATTTCGAAGATTTCGTTGTAAATGGTTTTGCATTCGATGGGGGGTATCCGAGTTCGTCCAAAACGAAATATTCCACATATACACAGTGGATTGTCTTATCTGAAATTAGGTAGGCCTATAAACTAATTTCGTATGGGCCGTATGTTGTAACCGCCTCGTCTGCCAGCTTTTACTTTGCTTTGACAAATGAACTTCAGCCGGACAGTTTACCTCAAATGTTTTAGAAACATTCTTTCTGGTACTCCCTCAATTTGATAAACTCGGGGATAAACTTGCTGGCACTTTAGGATGTTCACTATTTAGTTTCAGTATGCAGTTTGATAATGGCCCAAAAACGCGGTATTTTCGGCACGGGTTGCCGCCGTAAGTTGTAACTGTATGATTTACCATGACATTTAATTTGCTGCACATGATTCAATTAGGATTTGCTGTGAAATGCAAACACACACGCATAAAAAACGGTGAATTCTTCAAACCATTCTTATTCAACATTCTCCAGTATTTTAGACAGAGAAAAACTAGCAATGTCATTATAAATAACACAATAAGTAAAAATTAAAATTAAAAAACACACTAAAATTACGAAAATCTACCTTTTAAACGATGGAAAATAAAATAACGAAGAAAAATACACTAAAAGCTACAAAATTAAAAATACACGTAAATGAAAAAATAAATGTTTGTTCAGAAAAAAGTTCTACCAATGCTTATAAGCCTCAAGAAACAAAGAACAGATAAAGCGTCTACTTAACCACAGAAATTGAATGTTCGGTAGAGCGGCTGGGACTAGCCAACTAACTTTGTTATAAAAGAAGCTTGTTATAAACAGGAGTAAATGCAAGGACAAATACAACCTTTCTCATTATGACAAAGTCAAACAAGTTTATAATGAACGTTGTTTAAAACAAGAAGAAGATACGTATGGTACACAGTGAATAAAAAAACTTAGTTCAACAAAATTTTGAAACTGAACAAAATTTTAAATTTAAAATTTTCAAAAATATACGTGAATGCAAATACAAAAAGTAAGGGAATATTTGTAAGCTGGTGGTAAAAATACAGGGCTGTTTATTTTCACATTGACTGACATTTTCCCCCAAACAAATTAAAATATGTTGCCTAAATTTATAATTTTGTTCAGTATAGTTCATGAGAATATTGTCTGTTCATGGATATCACATAACATAACATGAAAGGACCCAACTTAAGTAAACCGGAAAACCTCATTTCCAGAATGTGCAGCAAAGGACAGATTCCTGCTGTAAACAGAAAATAACGATGAATTTATGTAGTAAACATAAAAACCAACAGGCTTCAAAATTCATGACACTGATCTCTACTGTTCATGACACCGTTACAGTTCGGTTAGAATTTCGGGGCATACGCAATTAATTACGTCTAAAGAATTTATAACTTTTTTTTTATATAATGATTACCAATCAAGAAAGTTGACTCTGAAATCTTAAATTCCGTAATGCAAAATTCTAGCCACCTTCCAGTATTTGTGCATCAGTAACTTATTTTTTTTACAATGAATACTTTTCAATATAAGTGATTGTATACATTATATGCAACGAGGAAGAAAGCTCAGAAAAT
>JAVCKS010009616.1:13351-26805 GCA_032273685.1 Pteraster tesselatus
CCCGCCCCCCCCCCCCCCCCTGCACCGCAGCCCAGTTTACATCACAAGGTAAACAAAAACATGGCACTTTCTATGAATTTGACAAAATAAGCAATAAAAACTATATATATAAAAAAAAAATTGAACATTTCAAACTTACCTGAAATACATGTATATATTATTGGCCATGGGACAGTATCCCTTTAAGTTTAATAATGAGACTAAACACCAAGATAACACAATGAGGACCACCCAGCAAGCAGATGTTAATGGGATTCCACATTTGATTCTGTATTTGGTGTCTACTTTCAAATAGCAGTGTCAGTCTGGGTGATTCATAATTCTCCAGCTTAATTAATCGGAGAATAGAAACTCACTGCTTTAAATAGAGGTTATAAGTAACGTAACTGCACTCTGCGCATGGTGTGATAGACTACAAGGCCATGGTCATTATAGGACAGACGCTTGCATGCATAAAAGATTGAAATGTTAACACTTGGTACTTTACCGAGCATACATGTATAACGTGCCCAGATCGTAATAAATTTGTCTGAAAAGGTCGCGTTAAGAAAAAGTCTTTCATATGCTACTCATCTGAAAGAGGTGGTTTTCCTCTTAATTTTAATTCTCGATTTGTGACCAAATCGTACAAAAGTGAGTCAGTCTTAGAAATACTCTCTGGTTGAAATCTTATTCACTTGATAACAAATTATTACAGTGAACAGTGCGGTGTAGAGAAATTCACTTGTTTACGGTCTATATGCGACCTGCTCAGCAAAAAGTGAGTCACTAGTTGGCAAAACTTTATTTGAATTATGTTTTGAATTTATCAAAGTTTCAAACCAAAAATAGGTGTTCAACATAAATGTACATGTACATCCAAATGAAAGTTGTTATTGTGCTCTCTCCAGCCATACTCGACTAATGATTTCACACCCAAGTGACTCATTCTTACGGAGCAGATCACACACCCAGTACGTAAGGTCATTATAACGAGAACATGATATGGGATTACTGACTTATTTTCCAGTTGGGTCATTAACCCTTTAAATACTAAATTGGCAGCTGAAGCCAACACAAAGAATAAGCATGGATACCAGTCAATGTTGCTTGCATTGTACACAAATAGCTGGTTTCCCACTAGCCTTAATTTTGTGGGTAGCCAAAAGGATGACTCAAGTCATAAA
Organism: Pteraster tesselatus; assembly: GCA_032273685.1. Lineage (NCBI taxonomy): Eukaryota > Metazoa > Echinodermata > Asteroidea > Velatida > Pterasteridae > Pteraster > Pteraster tesselatus. Next base: position 14,518 of record JAVCKS010009616.1, read on the forward strand.
CACAGCAATGGCCTGTCAGTTGAAGTGCTACCACCCATCCATTGAAAGAATTTCTCCAAGGTTACTCGAACCATGAATGAAAGTGTGCTTTCCCTCTTCCATGCTCAAACATAATGCTGTCACATTATCTGAATATAATCCGCACCAACATGGTTACGGTAATATCTGATTGCTATGAGTCAATCTAGCAGTTATCAGGTTATCGTAAACAATTTTTATTTTATTTTATTATATGGGCTTAAAGAGACACTATCAACACAAATATCGTGTCTGAGATAATGTACGAGCTTTAGATTTACGACAAAATAACATAATTACAGGTCCGTTTTTTAAGAGATACACGTGTACGAGATCGGTGCTTGTGGTTCAAAATGTCAAAGGTCGACAACGGGCTGAATCCGTGCTGGACGGCATTGCCTCTTTGGTGTGATTTACGGCTCTGTTTAAAAACCTGAATTATTTATGGCCGTTTTATTAGCAAGATAATGCTATGTGTGGAGGCACCATTTCCACAACTCATTAATATACATTCCTGACAATCTACAAGGAGATATGTTGCTCTACTAGTATGAAATACTGTAAGATAATTCTCCCCCCCCCCCCCCCATTAGCGTGCCTTTAGCGTGCAATCCACGTTAAAGGCTTTATGAAACATTAAAGCCTTTGTTTCAGGAGTCTCAAAGTGTCGGCCTGCTGTCCGGACCATTTTCCGAACTTCCCTCTCCCACCCTCCGACTCGCCACACGATGTCAAAAATTAACTTTAATCCAGCCTGCAAACTTTGGTTTATTTGTTTCATACAGATACCAATTTAAACTACCCCTTCCTTATAAGAACATAATTCTATTAAGAAAATGGTATTCCATTTGGCACAAAATAATGGCAAGGTTTAAAAGTCTGTGAGATGATAATACCAGCAGTGGCCACAAGCAAATTTGAGTTTGAGACCTGAGACTTGGTAGTATTTTACCTCTACATGTACATGTACATGTACATTTACTTGTAGGCCTATCTCACTAAATTACCCTACTTAATCATTTATGTTAACCACGGCAGTGAATGCTAGCAAGTTATCTGCTATAAACCAATTTGAGAAACAAAAATGGCTGCCGACTATGCGACTGATGCAATATTGTGGCTTTGCCCTATTGTCACTCACAAACAAGACAATTTGATTGTGGAGAATGTGTTTTTTATATTGCACCTGCTTGGGGACTGGCGCTTAATTCAATAAAAGGTGAACGAGAAATACAGTTGGACTGCCAGTGCTCCGGGCATACAATACATTTGGACAGGTTCAAATAGTTTACTTGCGTGTATACACGTACATGTACAATACTGGTGCATGTGTACTGTGTACTTCAAAAATGGTGGTTAAAAAAAAAGAGTATCATAACACAAATTCAACAAACTGTACCAGTAAAATCAAGTCCATATGAATAGTTTTTTTAAAAGCAATAACTTGTTAATATAATCAGCTGTGGTATAATGAATTCATTAATTGTTAACAAAAACCAACGTTCAGGTGATTCGACAGTACACCAAAAAGTCGAAATACTTAGTGAAAATGAATAATTTAGACACTCGCTTGTCAAACAAATTGGCTAAAACTGTTGCGTCCTATAGGGTCTATTAATAGCACAATAGGGGGGAGGGGGTTTGGGGAAGAGGGTGGATTTCCTTTCCCCTTCTAAAAACGTAACTTCTGCTTGTAAACAATACAGACCTTTGTGGTACCTTTCAAGTTTGCTATTAAACAAACTTGAAATACATGAATGACTAAATGTAGCAATGTACGTGTGTGTTACCTTGATCAAACGTCCGTCGGTGCGATCTCCGGCATGTCCCGTCGCACCCTGTTTATATCGTCGTATCCCTGGTGATTGTTGAACGCCTCCTTCGTGGTCACGTACATGTGCACAAAGTAGTCCCTGATATCGTTACGCCGCATGTACAGCACCACCAGCGCCAGCAGGCCGACTAGCGCCAGTATGACACTCAGGATGATGTAGGACGGCACCAGCTCATTCTCCACGTCGATCCTGTCCAGATCGCCGGGGCACCTGAGTTCGGCTGTGAGCACCTGCCGACCTGTCGTTGCGCAGAGGAGTTCCTTCCGGTGAGCGGGGACGGCGGCGGTGGCGTTGCTGCGCAGCCAGGCCTGCAGGTCCCGCAGTCGGCAGTTGCAGAAGAACGGGTTGGCGCTCAGGTCGACGGTCAGGTTTGCGAAGCTGTCCAGATCTCTGATGACGTTTTTGTCGACGCTGGTTATCTTGTTACGGCTCAAGTCTAGGTCGTGCAGCTCTGGCAAAAATTCAGGCTGCAAAAAAATATATCAATAATCAAAGATTGACAGCTGAAGACACAGCTGAACAAAAACAGACGGGCGGGCGGGCAGGCAGGCAGGCAGGGAGGCAGGCAGGTAGGAAGGCAGGGAGGCGGGCGGGCAGGCAGGCAGGGAGACAGACATACAGGCAGACAGCAAGACAGAGACAGCAACGACCACTTCACGATGTTCACGATGAAATTTTATGAATTATTACGTACCAAAAATGTGTTGTTTTGGATGGCGATGATTTGACTGTTGCTCATGCTGAGTTTGTTCAGCCGGTACAGTTGTGCTGATCTAAAGAACGTCATTTCAAGAAGACCAATATTGTTATCATCCAAACGAAGACTCCGCAGATTGGGAAAACTCGCCTTGTTCAGGGCGTCTCCTAAATTCGACGCGGCAGTTGTGTTCTCGAGCAGTCCTCCGACCAGACTCAATGCCGTAAGCTCCGTCGAGATATTAGTGAATGTCGTGGCTATTGCGAACGTCATATTATTGTCGTCTAGGGTGAGTTCCTGAAGACTGGGGAAGGCGGTGACAGCAAACCATCCTGCATCCACACCGGTGATGCTGTTTCCGGTCAGGTTCAAGGTCGACAGTTGCGGCAAGGGCCTGCTCGGGAGAAGTGCCGACGTCAGACTGTCGGTGACTGTTCCCGTTATCGTTAATGAAGTGGTGCTCCGCGGGACAAGGGTTAGAAGATTGGAGTCCCACTTGTGACAGATCAGACTTGTGCCGGAACAATCGCAAACACTGGACGGGCACTTCGCAGCGCAATACGTCATGGTCAATGCCATGAGCACTAGGCAGCTAAACATGCACATTGTTGGTTTCACCATGCTGTGCAGTGTTGCCACTCAATCCACTGTAGTTAGATTTTCTTGAATAAGAAAGAGAAGCACTTCTATATACCTCTGCACAAATGCTTTTGAAATCTCAAAACCTGCAGGATGAAAAAGTACACACAGTAGAAGTGAAGATTTGTAGAAGTTTAAATTTATGTATAATTCAATCTGTTGTGACAGTTCTCCGTGTGCACCGCATAGTATTAACCAGAGAGGTTTGTCTGTGCGTCTTTTCCACAATAGTATTAGCCAGCGGGGGTTTGTGTGGGTGTCCTTTAGACTACAGTGTTAGCCAGAGGGGGTTGTCTGTTTGTCTTCCAGACCATAGTGTTAGCCAGAGGGGTTGTCTGGTGTATTTTTGACCAATATAACACAGAGGGGTGTCTAGGGACCCTTTGGACACCCTGTTGCAAAATTTGATGCCCAAACTTACCTGCAATTAATAAAAAACGTAAATGAATAATTTAGAAAGATTACAATACTAAAATCCTCTAGATGTTTGTGCGTGTGTGTACAGTGTGTTTTGTAATTAGCACGAGTGAAGAACCAACCAAATGTTTCCCCAATATCGAGTAATCCCACACCTGCGTCTCTTATCACTGTAACAACCTACTTCATGAACTAGCACTGCACATTGTAATACAAGAGAGACTAGTGGGGTTGCTAATATGTCAATCGAGGATGGACAGAAGAGTATAGCATTTCCACACCATCATCATCATCACCATCATCTGGGGGTCCCCACACTGCACAAGAAGGTGCCAAAGGCAGGATGGAACATCAAGGCAATACAAAATGATATAGGGGTTTCTCGTCATCGCCTGCATGAGATTTTGGTCCACCTCAACAAAATCATCCTATAACTTAAAACGTATGATTATACAGGATTGTTTTGGGGAATTTCAAAGAGTTTTCAGAATACACTTTATATAATGAACCAGTGATACTTTCAATGAATACGGTGGTCAAGTGTTTCAAGCAATCATTGGATAATAGTTTCTATTTGATCAGTTATTTTGAGCACGTTAATTTCAACTGCTGCAAGCAAAATATCGGTGTTGGAAGAAATTCGGCGAGCAAAAATTCTGTCAACAATTGAATGGATCCACGTTAAGCCAAGTAAAATATAACAGAAGGGTGGGGGCTTTTTAGTTTTAAGAATACCGTAAGGCTCGGTGTACGGTAGGATAGCGCCTCTCACAACACCAAGAAACAGATTGATGGGTTCATCAATGTCTCATCAAAAGGTATCTCTTAGGTCAAAAATTCAAAAGTGAGTTAATGGTAGCATACAAAAAGCTTATGGTTTAGGCTTTACAATGGTTACCAATGAACTCACTTGAATTTTTGATCCAAGAGGCACCTTTGGATGTGACACGTCACAAATATAAGAGGCAGTAGTACAATAAAAGTTGCAGGCAGAGGTGCAAAAACATATTGTGCTAACAATTCTACTTGGCCTCAGATAGAGCAGACATATATTTACTTCTCTTCTTCGTCAGGCATCAAATTGGGTAGGGACAGGAGTGGGCCTTCAAGCCCCCCCCCCCCCCCCCTGTATATGAAATCCCACGATTCCCTCTGAAATTAATGCATTAGCTTCACCCAGCCATGGTTCTCAGTGTCTTGAATAATTTAGTGAGACAAGATTCAAGCGAGGGCCCTCATGTAGCCCTCAATAATCCAAAACAGAGTTCTTGTAAGAGTGTCAGATTTCAACTTGCTGTACATGTATGTATTTCAGGCCTCTCGATATAAAATTTCTGGTTAACCCTTTCACTACCATCATACCGAATTCTTTTAGTACAGTTGTACAGGTTTAATGACTATCACATATTTGCACAACGAACTGAAGAAAGGGAACTGTATGAACAATTTTAAGCAACACTCTAATTTCAATGCGAACCATTTTGTTTAAATACTGTACTATATAACTAAGGCAAAGGTAACATTTTGAACAATATTTTTTCTTTGCTAATCTTTCCCAAGAAACGATGTCATTTCTAGAAACAACGTCTACAAATTCACTAACAAATTTAAAAAATGCGAAAAAAAAAAGAAGGATTGCCTCTTCCTCATTTTTAACAAAGCTAGACGACCAACAGTTTACTGTTTTAACTTGGTCGAAAATGCAGTACATGATTACCATTACCGGGACCTGTTTGTTTGTGTATGTGCCAATTTTGCCCGGAGCATTCACAATAAAAATCCATTTTATATCAAACAAAATTCCCCCTAATTCAAATGCAACCACATCATATACCAGTGGGCAATGCGCACAGGACATTGCAATAATAGACTACAAAATGCACCAGGAAAAAAGAGCCAAGGGCTCGCCATTATTTTGCAGCTGATGCAACAGAACAAGCCATCATGTCCACTATGTGTAAACATAGAACTGTATGAAAAAAGACTTGGCCCACAGGTCATAGCAGCTTTGCATATTTTTCAGATAACAAAGGTTGCTTAACAATGGTTTACTTGTAGCATGCAGACTGACTTTCTTTACTGAATACTGAGTAAAGGACATGAAAAGGGTTTGCTTGAAAAACGGAAAATACTGTGTTGTTTATTAACGTTCATGTTGATGTAGTGATGATGTTGATGTTAATGTTGATGTTGTCAATGTTGTCAATGTTGTTGTTGATGATGATGGTAATGTTGTTGATGTTTACACAATAATAAACGTTTTGGCTGTTAATGTTAAATTATGTATATCTTAGCCTGCTAAATTTGTCCTAAATGGCACGTCTCCCGATAAACTGAAACATTATGCAGTTCAGTATTTTGCCGACCACTAATAACGGAAATATTATCAATTAGCCAAACTTGTTCTTTTCAGAACCACTCATAAAATCTACCCAAAGAGTTTAGAGTACATCACACTAGGTGAATCATCAAGTAACCATTTTGTTCTGTAACCACTGCCCACACTTCAACCAATCCTTCTGGCCTCTTCACATACTTCTCTACAAGTACCACTACTTGTACTAGTACTGTACCAGCATCTTCCAATAATGATTAAATTGTGTAAACATTGATTATCTATTGGCTATAGCTGGCTACGGTGTCTGTCATGGACCGAGACTTTGGAACTGCCTTTCATATCACTCGCAATGTTTACTTTATAACAAATTAACAAGATTGTACTAGATTAACAAGATTACCGCTATTAAAGTAAATATTTATGTACCGGAAATTATCATTTAAATTATTTACTCTACTTTATTGAATGCGTGTAAGTAATTTACATTGTACACCACTTTAGAATATTTGTTTAAAAATGGGGCTTCATAACCCTAGCACTACCAAGCATTTACTTTAACAGAGAAATTTTGTACAGTAACATCGTGTAAATTGTTTTTAATATAAAACAAATTCAACGTACATTATAGCACACCACCTTTTCATCCTGAAACAGTATCTACCAGAGTATTTAAAAAGGTGAGAAAGGCATGATGTTTGATTGCAAGGTAAACTTGACAATAGTCCTGCTTACAAATGACGTCACATACGGAAAAGTACCCAAATGCACGAGGACTAACTCCATATTCCAGGGGATAGATTTGAGTATTCTCTGATCGAAAAACATACTAAGACTGAGTTAGTAGTAAGATGGTTGCTAGGTGGTGCCAGGCAGATAACTCTATTTTTGGAGCAAGGGTGCCTTTGTGATCAATGCTAGAACTAGTATAGACCCTTGCCCCAAAAATATTTGACAAGAATTGAAGTGCTAACCGCCGGTTTCCTTTCATATATTTTCCAAAAATTTACCTGTTTGAACTACGAAAAATCCAAAATTAGAAATAAGTTGAAGTTTTGCTTGTCTAGCGCCAGTGACGTGGTAATGCAATGACAAAAATGACACTTGTAAGTTGTAGTTTTACAATTGTACCTTTTTTTTTACGAGGCTAAAGCCAAGGGCTACACTTACATGTACGTACTGTATACGCGACTAGACTTTCGACGGCAAGTGTAGCTTTTTGTAAATTAAGATACATTTGGGCAAATAAATGAAGGGAAACCGGCGGTTAGCACCTGAATTGTTTCAAGAATTTTTTAAGAAAGTTAACCAAAATTCAACGGGGCGAAACTGGCAGAAAAATATTCTAGTAGTACTAGTAGTAGTAGTATGACTATGATATGAGTATGATGAGTATTATATAAAACAGCACTGAACAGAAATGACTTGCACAGGCCTAGACTATTACTAGAGTAGTACTACTACTAGTACTAGTAGTAGTAGTAGTTAAAGTACGACTACTGCAAGTACAACTTACAAGTACATAATTATGTAGTACATGTACAAAAATTACACCAAAAACACATCACGCTGCACAGTTCACACTCACAGACCAACAGTTCACGTACCGGGTACGGGTACGTGTACGTACGTACGTACGCGCTTGGCGCACACACACCACCAAGCTGGTTTTTATTCTCTTTAACTTAGTGCATTTCTTCACAACAAACAAAATCTTACTCCACAAATATTATAGATTAGTTTACATTCTTACCCAGTCGTCAAAGTTGGGGGAAACGGCGGTAAATCTGTTCTAATCTTTGCACGGTCGAACGAACGCGAAGTTTACGATCGATACGGGCCAATCCAGTACATGCAACGTGCGCTGTATGTTCGTAATTTTGACCAGACTGACTGAACACACACACGTACACAAGAATGTCGACCCACAGACTAGACGATCACGAAAAAAGGGACGGTCTATCATAAATACTTCATTTTTCCTAAATATTATGTAATTGTTAATAACTACAAAGAAATTACGAATCTATTACTCTTGTTTTATTAGGTATACAAAATATGACATCCTGTATGTTTTAATGAACACTAAATATAATGTATACTAGAAGGTGAATCCCCTTCAGAAGGTTTTGGTTTCGACCGAAAGTTAAAGAGACTCGAGATTCGCGAAGAACAAAACCGGTACCTTTTAACCCCCCACTCCTCCCATCCCGTTACTACATGACACGATACAGTTGGCAATTGTTTGTGCAATTATTTTCCTCTTCACTATACATTTTTTCAAAGTGAGAAAACCTGAATGGTAATCTCGATAAACACAATAAAATTTGTGGATATTAACGTTTTTGGCTACAAAATGTTTTATTTTGTATTCCGATCTTAAAATAATTAAAATTACGTGACTATTGAGGAATTTGACGATATTTACTTCCAGCGGCCATCTTGTGGGGCAGTCTTTTTTATTCTGAGATTGGCACGTATGTACAGATTTAGTATCCGCCCTACTATGAGAGAGGACAATCTCTTTCTCTGGTCTTTGTCACAGTGTGATGCATTGTAATTGTATACACAATTTTAATTACTTTTTTTTAGTGGGTGTTATACGGATCGACACCCCTGGTCACTCGGCCAATATCATCCCAATTTACTTTCTTACCTCCCTGCGGTGGCGTACAAGCGTCAGCTGTATCACGTTGATCACGTAATCAGATAATATACATAAAGCACCTCTTACGATTTAGAGGGAAAGGAACTTGCAATATGAAATGCGCATGTGCAAGTGTCTTGCGATGCACAGCCCTGTTTCACTTTGAGAAAACATGTAAAATTGATAATTGGTAAGTTTATCCTTGTTATTAGCTTTAAAATGATGTATTGCACGACGGAGGGGGGAATTCCGGGAAGTAGTTACATTGCATTTTCCCTAATCAATCATTGCTCCAAGGAAATTTTGACAAGAAAACCAAGGCAAAAGCTGAGAGGAATTTGACAGTACATCTTTAAAGACAAGTATTCAGCTGGGCCGTCCGTCCGTGCGCCCATCATGATTTCAAGTCGGCTGCCTAATTATTCCATTCCACGGTAGAGTGACTTCATTTCTGGCAACATCTATGACTCAGTAACTGCAGTAAACATTCTCACTAACTCATTACTTATTTACAAAGCCATGAACGATCCATTTTTACACGGGAATATATTCCATGTAATACTCTTCCAGAATATATCTTTTATTTATTATTAGTATTTACAAGTAAATATAATGCACACCCTTTCAAACATAATTTAGATTCTAATATATATACAGGTGTAACACATTTTGTTGGATTACATTTTTTCTATATTTTTTGGGATTAATTTTGCAAAATAATGCAATTATATACATTTCAAATTTAGTAGAACTTTATATTTGAAAATAGATTACCTTCATTTGTTGTATTAATGAGCTTAAGTGGCAATCGATACATACTTTCCTGTTAGAATATTAAATGAAGTTTATAGGTAACTTAACCCATATCTGCCTAAGAATGAGATATCTTGCAGACCAGGCAAATGGCAATAAACAATGATAAACAGTGTCATAGGAATATCTCAAGCAGATATGGGTTTTACAGAAACAAAATTGCAGAAAAACAACTGAGCATTTATATACAAACAAATATACTGTTACTTTCTGGTTGCTGCTACGTATAATATAAATTCATTCTCAGTTTGTTAGTGTTCCTCACTTGCGTCATAAAAAAAACAAAATTATTGTATAATTCCTGTAGGGAGTCCTCTCTCTCTCCCCTCCCAACTTAAGTTAGAACGAACTTCTTTTATAACAATAGCAATTTGGCTAGCAGTTGAAACAGTCCTAAGGAGGCTTCAGTCTAGTCTTTAATGCCTTGCAGCTTTCCGCCTTCGTTCATTTCCTACAGTTTGTCGTCGTTGTCTTCTTCCACAGTGGTGCAGCGACCACCTTGACGGCACGAACCACGGTGATTATCTCGTCACGTTTGTCTGCCGCGTGGTAGTAGGCTTGTAGCTCCTCGATAGCCTGATCTTCAATCTGTGAATCAATATATTCCTCAGGGATTAGAAACCCTAAAAACCTAAAACATGCGGGAGTGTCACCTGATTGAAGCCTCAAAGAATTACCCCATCTAAAATAATAGCTTTCTTGCTCTCTCTCTCTCTCTCTCTCTCTCTGTCGCTCTTGAAACTTGACTGGGATTTCTGCTTCAAATGTTCAAAAAATGACAAAATGTTCACCCCAATGACAAAAAATGTTCTGCCTTTTGCTTTGTTGCAGTTGCACAATCTCCTGACTGCCCTACAACAACACGAGTTGTGTACCAGGAGGGGGTCAACAAGGTCTCTGTCGAGGTAAATATTTAACGTCGTGCCTGAATGAGCGAGAAGGATTTCTTGAGAGTCTTGGCCAGGGTATCTCGTTGTTCCGTTTCAGTCCTGACAATCTCTGAGAAGCTGACCTGATGAGAGGCTGGTGGGGGAGACTTGGCTCCGAGGCACCAAGGACTGTAAAACACAAATCAATAAATCACCACAAAAAACAAAACACAATCGATCCCCTCAAATATCAAAATCAATCGATCAATAATTTATTTGAAAATATTCATAATCTATCATATAACTGGCATATATTTAAGGAAATTGTTCTTACTTTTCGGGTGACTCTCTCGGGATAGCCTCCAGAGGGGGTGATTCATTCAGCGGTTCAGGCCCATTGTGGGAGACACGCCTCACTCGCGTCACAATACCAAAACTGTTATTTAAACAACTTGAAACTTAAGCACTTAGAAACTTAGAAATTTTTTAGAAATCATAATGTCTTTACAGTATGTAAGGTAACGTTACCTACAGCAGCAAATAGCGCCCTCTGTTGAATATTGGTAATATCTCATATGCCATATCCAAATGCACTTTTTTTAACAAGTTGAATTGGAAACTTTGCAAACACAATCTTCACTTAAGTTTACCTAAGGTGCTTGGGAGTACTGCTTTTCAACTTAGCTGGCGAAGTGTTCACCACACCACCACCACCACCACCACCAGTAAAACCACCACCAGCACCACCAACAGTGTTATCAACCAGTGCTTGCTCCTTCTGCAGACCCCTGAAGGATGTTAGCGACGTTTGGAGAGATTTTGTTGCGTCGACCCTGCAGCATTCAAACAAAATAAGCACAGATCGCTGATGGGTCATTCCGAAGTGGACTGTATTTGCAAAGAATTGTTTTCAGTAAGAAAACTCTTTTTATAAAAGATAGAACCTGTACCATTGGCGATGAGTAACCACTAACAGTTAGCTTTCCTTTTTTCCCAGAGCTATTGTCAAGTTTCACTTGTGACGTGTCAGATTTATTGATTTAATTTCAGTCTCCCTCTGGCTACCACACGCCACAACAGTTTAAGGGCACGGCGCCACCAACTTGGAAAAGCCTGCTCCAAAGGAGTTTTACACGGAGAGCCCCGATCTTGTTCTCAATCTTTGTTGAACCAATATGGCAGCGAAAGCTGGAACGTTCTCCTACCATGGACAAATGCTCGATTTGTTATCTGTCGGGTTGGTGGGCGACGTTGCCGTCCCTTCGTCTCCTTGAGGCCGTTTCTGTGATTGCTTGGCGTACCGGCTGCCGTGCTTCAACGACGGCGATTTCCTTGGGGTTGCCGAGCCAGCAGCCTGGGACTGCATGATGCTACGAAGATCGGGTCCCGCCACATCCGGTGTGCTACTCAAAAAACAGCAGAAAGAAACAAAAAAACAATTGCCAGAAAACAAGCATTACAAAACAAAAAATCAAACAATTAGGTCATCTCAGGCAATGAATTTATGTAAGCCCAAAAAAAAACATTTTAATAAAAAAGTTGGCGTAACCGACCAGATATATATATATTTTTTCGGTGAGGGAATAGAAAATCAAAGTGTACCAAAATCAGTTAATAATCGATGCATGAAATACTCTCTGTTCATTTCTTGTCCTCGTATGGTGTTTCTATTGCCGAAGTGATGGTAATTTTATTAAATCTTGTACCAGAAAAAAATGCCGGATCTTACTTCAATACAAATAAAGTCACAATATAAAACATCCCATTGCTGATTACAGAAATAAAATAAAAGTGTTAACCAGTGAATTCTGTACACAATCGACATCCAAGACTTAGTTCCATGATTCCATAATTCAGAATACGATACGCTCATTCTAAGATTGACCAGTAACAGACAAAAAATATTTATTCCATACCTTTTGGGACACTGCCACCTTCTGCCTTGACACCCATCGTAAACATCTGTCATTTCAGTGGCAGACGGACCATGAGCCCTGGCCTCATCTCCATTCGTCTTT
>JAVCKS010009639.1:0-16683 GCA_032273685.1 Pteraster tesselatus
TAAATTGAGCTCATCCAGGGAAAATAACATTATGCTTCCCCTAGGCTCAGGACAGACTCAAGTCATTACAAAATGAGAGTAAAGTCACCAAAATAAGAAAACTGAGATCTTGATATTGTTTTTATTGATCAATACGGGGGTATATAATGGTAGAGGTGATTTATCATGGGGATAAACAATAATAACGAATAAAAACGCAATATTTCAACTGCATGCTGGTAGTCTATGTTAGACACTGGTGCGAAACATCGCATTCCCATTCATTGACTACATAGTAAAAAACTGGATAAGTTTTAAAATATTATTATTTCAATGGTTTAACAAATTTGGGGCAGTTTGATAATAAATATACATGGGACAGATTGTGAAGGAAGAATTACAAGATTTTAGGAGGGAAAACAAAATCACCAAAATATAAAAACCTACAATTTTTGAAAACTGTAGAACAGAAAAAACAGTACCCCTTAAAATGTTAAGTTGAGTCGAAAACATGCTGTGGTTATGGTGTGTCTTGACACCGCTTTTTGTTGTGACGATTATCCCACATTAACGACCAGTCATGCGAAATATCTTTATCCACAATGCGAGTAATGTAAACATTGTGTGTTTATCGTGAGCCTGGGATCAAACTACATAGCCTGTTTATTAATAAAGAATGTCTTTACATAATTTCTTCATTGAAAGAAACATTTCCAGCTAGGAATACAGGCACACGCACACGTACCAGTACAATTTACATTAATGTTAACATCGTCAGCTTCTAGCTACCATAGAATGCATCAGTAGAAATTAGGGTAACCAGTAAACACACACATTTCAAGCCCTTAATATCAGCCTTAAAGGGGAATGCCATTTTGTCTTCTTAAAAAGAGCACTTCATTTTATTGGTTTGTATGGACAACCTTAAATAAAAGGTACCAAGGCTAAGGCAATTAAAGTACAACAAGGTAAACACTTTAATGGCCTTCATCAATTTAACTCCATGGAAGGTAATTAATATTATAGACAATAATAAAAATGAGGCTGATGGACATATAATGTATATGCTGACGATAAAATATTAAACAATGGTATTAAATAACAAGGGAGCGAACACATCAGTCATCAAGTGAACAGCTGTTTGAAAATGAGAGAGATGTCATTAAAGTCTTTCTGAGAGTTGTAAAATTGTTGCGAAGAGCACACTGACAATACCCGCTTCGTTTTGATATGCGTTGGAAACCTCGCCCACTTACAGTTAAAGGTTATCATCTTTTAAAAACAACATTCTAGGTTATAATGTGTGTAAATTATCCTTTATAATTAAATTACATTTATCAAAAAGTTTGACAACATGGCCTTATTTTCAAAGAGCAGGTCATAATTTGTCAAAATTACGAATTTCCATGTGCATATAATTATATAGGCCTACTTTAACTCTTGGATTTTCTGTATGAAGCATTTAAAATGGTTCGTACACATCAACAATTTAGTTGAGCATATCTTGTACACACACACACACACACACACACACACACACACACACACCCCCACACACACATTTATAACACACACGCATGTACAACTTATTAAATATAGCAACACATGAGTACTTGTGTTACAGCCTTGGACATAGGGGGGGTCCCCCTCCCCTCCTGCCGGGAGCGATCTCAAAATGGAACGGAAATTAAACCAAGTCTGAAGCACTGCTACAAGAATGCGGCAAACATAATTATTATTGCACCAACTGTGCAGTCACTATACACATGACGACAGGTGGTCCTCTACTTGCAAAAACACGGCAGGAGCAGTAATCAGTGGTTACAATCCAAAGAACTTATATATGAGCAAATTTGACTATATATAAAGTGTACGTGTAAAATTTTACTCATTTAACACGACTCAAATGTTGTTGTTCGGTAATGAAAATAGTACGGATCATTATACAACTGTTATGGTTTATACTGTTGCCATTTCTGCTGCTGCTGCTGAATGGAATAGAATTGAAGTGTTTTATCACATTTATTATATCACAGACCATTATAGCCACTTTGTAAAAATCATTTAAAGGGCAAGAGGTTCGAGCACAACAAACAATCTAATAATTAATCTAACCTCTAGGAGTAATTTGTATAGTACATAACCTTTGTGTTTGGGGTAAAATGTTCAGACAGAAGCAATACGTTTTGTATACATCTACACGTACTGTACAAATTTACACTGGCGCTACATGTACATGTACATGTAGATTCGACATGAAGATTCAATAAACAAAAAGGCTGAAGTTAACGTTAAGTGACTTGGTGTCAGTACACAGACAGCATTCTGTGTACACGGCCTGCCAACATGGTGTCCAGACAATTCAAGGAAACCCCATGGCTAAATAAGTCGGCAGTTATTATGCATCATGTTATATATCAATGACTCCTGAAGTACTACTACATAATAAGTGCCTGAAGAAAAATATCTGGATTGAATCATCAATTCTTCTTTTAGTGTTCTTCTCATTAGCTGTCAAGTACTTGCATGGTGTACATAAATATAATATATTTACATAAATATACATGTAACTTGTAGAGTTTAAAGCAAAATTTCTCTGATCATCTTTTTAATTACAGGTGCTTTTTTGTATTGTACGACCTTGTATTTAGCCCTGTTTAACATAATGATTGAACCATCCAAACTGTGTGCAATGTAATTATAGAATTGTTTTGTGTATTCCATAGTTGTTGATGTTTATTTTTTTCAGCGGCATTTGAGCTTTGGGTCACTATATGATAATGTAACACTGTCTTGCCTGGTAACGGCAACACACTCCCAACAAATTGCGGAAACTCCGGAAATTGCGATCACATGAAGGTTCCCCTACACTTACAGCCACAACATAGTGCCTCTTTAAGGTCAAACCAACAAAAACGAAATGTAGATAAAAGAACTTAATGCCCCATGAGACTCGAACTAATTACTCGAAAATTGGATTTAATTGCTTTCAGCCTTAAGTCTCTTTAGTACATCCCTCAGCCGACTAGATAGGTGACGGTATTGACACAACGATGAAGAGGAGGCAGGGAGCAAAGACAAGACAAGAGATGAGTCATGCTAGAGAGATGAGCTACGATCTTATCATCGTGTTATTACGATGCAAGGGAAGTTTCATCCGACATAGCCAAGGAGGAGACGAGACAGACGTCTCAGACATGAAAGATGCAGATTCTTCACATGACATTAGCAATTAAAGGCAGGGTGTGGTGAAATGTTTTTGACGAGAAACCACGACACAATTTGCATATGAACCACATTCCAATTTCTATCTCTATGAATCCAGGTGAGAACTTGTCCAAGTGTATATTGTAGCACGTCATAACAGAAGGACATATATCTGGGTTCGAATATTAAGATTCTTGGACACATATCGTCAAAGATGGAATGTGCAAGCACAATTTTACAGAGTAGCAAATATTCTCTGTGGGCCAAGTGCAATTATTGTGTAACTATGATAGTGTTATCATGGCATTCCAAACTGAAAATTATTTATTATTAGAAACAAATTATTAAATTATCAATGCTCCATGGCACCATCTTGTATTTAACTAAAACAAAATGTAAAGAATCCTTTATATTATGTACATAGTATGTGTAAATTATTTCAGTTGCAAGTCATCCATGGGTATAACTGTAGGTCCAAACCAAGTTCAAATTGCCATTCAATACAGACATTATTCAGGCTATTTTTAAGAACCTTAAAATGTCAGAATTTGTGCGTACATTACGAATGTTAAATATTTGACAGGTGCATCGTGCACATTGCATAAAATGTCACAATGTGATTTGAGCAGGGAAGAATAACACGTTTCTCACGAATTGCCTACGGGATTATTGCCTACTAACCACTAGACTATGGGAAATATTTGTCACCCAGACATCGATGCCACTAAGGGCTTTTCATATAGTAAACTCCATTAAGGAGTCTGAATGAAAGATTTGAAAGGATGTGCGGTCATGCTCGGATCACTTGATGAAGAGGTTGCATGGACAATAAAAATATCTAGGATATAATACCCAGTGAGTATAAGCAAAGCGAACAGTAGAAAAGTCAACTTTGTTATGAGTGCTCCATATATTGCCATTATAGTACATGTACATGTCTCTCTCCCATTGTCAGCAATGCGTGCTGATATCGGCGATGCGCAAAAATTTAACACTTGCTCTTTTGTCAAAGAAGGCAAACAACCGCTTGTGGTTCTGAACAACTTCAACAGTTTTCTAGGCTGGAATCTATGCTCATAAAGGCTGACTAAAAAAAAATTGTTGATCAGATTTGTTTGAGAGGCCCCCCAAAGAAAAAAAAATTGGTTGAGTGAAACTTTCAACTAGTCTAGTACTGTTCACACAGTGATGATTGAGCTCTGTTAACGGATAGGATGACAACTTCACAAAATTTGGCAGGACTATTTTTCTTGTGGAAGTGCATTAATTGGCTCGTGTGGGGGAGGGAAAATGGCCGTTAACCAAATACAATAACTTAGTTTGGTATGACGGCACCATTACGTATCATGACATGGTAATTAAGCTGCATGAATATCTCTTTTTACCTTGAGGAACAAGCCATTGTTGATCGACCAACATAATAGGCATTTTTGAGTACCGGTAGATATGTTTTATTTATGTTAGAAACATGAAGGTTGTTACTAATAATTATTATTCATCAAGAACAAACGGAATTTTTTTTTAAACAAATTTTTATTTAGTCAGCCTAATCATGAGATAGCACCACTTTAAAGCAGAACCTTTGGGAAAAATCGTAACATATTTTATCCAAAGTCTGCACAGTCTGAAAGGTTAGAGAACAAGTTGATAATGATGTACTTCCTTCCAAGTTTCAACACACTTTCTTTTTTGGTCTAAATAAAGAGAAAAACAAGACTGTTGGAAATACACGTCCTAGAAAAAGATTGAAAAACATTGGGCCAATTGCTTCCTGCCATGTCTGCCGTTTACTGTGTAGACCCGGAAAAAACAAACAGATATTACGCTGCCGTGTAATAGTGTTGTTAAACGTCATGTTTAAAATTGTACCACTGACACGTAGTAGTTTACGATCCAATATGATCTGATGTCAGAACTGTTATGTTGAAGTTGCTCCATCCTAATCACAATACCAAACCATGCCGTCAGTTCATCATAAGTTAACATTCACCCATTTCATCTTGTGTTTCCCTAGGGATTTCCTTTTCTTTCGTCGTGCATTCCGATAGACAGACACGTCGTTTAACTCATCGCTAAACAATACTTGAAATGTATTCAAATTCCAAGTGTCTTGAGTAGTCGCCGATTAGTCAAGGGGGCAGTCTCTTGAAATCGTTAGCAAACGTTTCGATCAAATAGTCAGTCCACTGTTTTTCCGCTGGTTGATTCTTGATGGAGAGGAGTCTGGTCACCATCACTGAACGATAAGAGTATTTAACTCATTAGAGTCAGAGACTGTGGTAGGTAGAACCAGTTTCTTGGTTGAAACGCTAAGTGGAATGGATATAAGAAAGGTCTTCCTTCACTGTCAAGGACTGTTTCATTTTCCAATTCTTCATCATCCACATCGTTGTTATCATCTCCAAGCCTGTTCGATTTCTGAGCAACAAAATGTAGGAACTATAGAATTCTTTTTTTTTTGTAAGAGTATTAATTTTTTGGTGTAAATATTTCACAATTTCTTTACATTCAATTCCTTCATATTTATATTGAGGGTACCCAAGAAAAATCTGTCACAAATGATATATAGTGCACTAGGTCGCATCAGTGACCTGTAGTACAAAAACAACAATTTGGAAAAGTAGAAAAATATTTGGCTCTATAGATAGAATCTAGATACAGAATTTTATTTCAATTCACAATTTTATTTTAGTTCAAAATTATCTACAACTGTAGAACTGTAGAACTATACATGTATAGAACTGTATTTTGTAAAGACCTCGTTGTACAACTACCAGTACAAAAAGCTGAAAAGATTTGGAGGGTGTAAATATTTTTGCAAACTTCTAAATAATTCACGCTTTTATGGAAGTTGCTTGCTTGACTTGCTACATGAATAAAAATATGGCGCTGTACAAGCAGATTGTTCTAAGTTATTCACAGCTATAAAGTTATCATTCTGAAAAATTCTTTGCAAGTTCCTATAACTTGTTTCTTAAAGGCACGACTCGAAAGAAATCGGAAAGCGTTAATATTTACGCAAACTTAATTGTAAATAATTTGTACTAAGTTATGAAGGAAAATATGCCACTGTATAAAAAAATTATTATCTTAGGTTAATCACAGTTTACAGAAATATTTTCTTCAGCCTCTGCACGGGCCAATTGAAACTCAAACCAAAACGGAAGTTAAAGAAATATTTGCATGGAATCACCATAGTAAGAATATGTTCCTAACAGTGTATACCTGTCTGTTGCTATGGCAACAAAGACCTTGACCTTGAGAAATTATTACTGCATCTTGTAAAGTGCCTTTTGTGTAATTTCATGAACACTACACAGATGTATTCACATTATTATAGTGATAGAGTACAGGGTAATAAGCAGATGTCTTGTCTATAGTGGAGGTCTTCAGGGCAAATCTGTGTATTATTCATATTCTTTGATGAATCAGCGATGCATGCGTATCCGAATGTGCCTAGGTACATACCACATTGGCTTTTTTATTGTATACTGTACAAAATTGTACATATACAAGGACGCTAGAATGCTATGGCTTACATCTAGTACTCTAGGGTCACAATTGAAAGTTACCCCCCCCCCCACCAAAATTAATTGTCCAATTTGATTCCTTGCTTATAAAGCCAACTAATTGTTTAATTTGTCAGCCAATATTATAATAAGTATAATTAGTGCGGCATTTATTATATTTGTTGGTATTAATTAAAGTAGGTCTGCTCTGAAAACATTATTATTATTATTAAACTAATTGTATGATTATTTCAATATCTGATCACCGAAAAAAAAGAGGAACAATTGAAAGAGCACTTTGTTGACTAGCAAAATTTATTTAATCATGAGCTTTCAGGAACATGTAGTTCCATTCCTCAGATGAGTGTAAAGTGGAGGATAGTGCACATTGGTTTTATAAGAGTAGCCATAGTTCATGGGTTTTTCTGTCTTGGGCCAAATGAAACAAATATCTTCAGGATGGTGTCACATTCGATTTTGCAAAAAAGTATATATTTATCAGGAAAGACGTGATATCACGCCTTTATAATCAGACAGAGGGAGCTCCATCAAGTCTAAGCCTATACAAAGCCCTCTATCTCCGGAAGTGGTTAGCTTCCTGTGTTCGTGATGGATCGGAAGTACTGTGCTAAATATTGTTGCCGTTATTTATAATTTTTATCATCCTATTGAATTTTGAGCTGGCAATAATAAAAACACATCCCTCAATTACTCTTCGAATACCGGTATAAAGCTCTGATGAGAAAATGTTTTTTTTTTTTCAATTAACTTGTTTATTTAAAGTCAAGTTTATAATGTAAAACATCATGTGCACGCACATGTAATGTATGCGACTAGACTTTCAACTGCAAGTGTAGTCTTTATTCGGGATACAAAAACAGCCGCGCCACGAAAGGTAAACAAAATTTTAGTAGTATTTTTTGGGGCAATTCCAAATTTTGGATTTTTCGATATACGGAGGTGACCCTTCCGTCATTATTTAATGAGCTATTCTCACAACTTTCAATTTTCAGTGGGAACATCTGTAAATCATGTTTAATTGCACATGAAAAATACAACTTGTAAAAGTATTTAACACTGAACTGGCAACAATTTATACAACCCGTCAATTACTACTTTCATCAGACAGTACCAAGTACTTATTATAACTTAAGTAGAAGTCAGTGTAGTACCTACTTACTGCCTGGTACTTCAAGTTTAGCCTAGAAAGTACTACATGCTAGTGCTACTTACTAATTACTAATGTAGTGAACAGCCACAGCCTACAGCCTAGGTATTGTGTGACTGACTGTCACTGACCGGCGGACTGTGTTGTTCCTAGATCATAGCAATGGTTGTGTTTGTACTTACCCAGAATATCAAGTTAAATATCGTCAAAAGAAGCTTGACAACGGCCATTGCCGCTGTAGTTTGCATCTGTTTCGCCATTTGTAAAGTCTACCTTTCACCTTTCGATAATAGACCCCCGCCAAACGGTTGTATTTCTCTCAATATGGAAGTGTCTGGCAGGTTTTTGTTTCTCTCGGAAAGAACGTCTGGTAACGATAACTACACCGCAACTTGAACTAGCACTGCAGTGTAAGCAATAAAGCAAGTTCTATTTTGCGGTCTTGAGCTAGCTGTGTGTTCCTCACTGCGAAGTACATGTACTACGCATGCACACGTACATTACGTGCACAGGTACTATAACCACACAACATGTACGTACATTATGTACACACGTGGGCGCTGCCTTGACGTCGTACGCGCGGTGGGTGTGCTGCAGAAATCTACTGCGCGCCCGGCGCCCACTATAAATTATTAAGGTTCGGGGTCAACATCGCCCACAACAGGTTGCTGGGGATCGCGGTGGGCCTGGGATGGGGTGAGGGTGTGGTGGGGTGAGGATGTGGTGGGGTGGGGTGGGGTGAGGGTGTGATGGGGTGGGGTCTGCAGGGAGGGGGGCGAGGGTATGTGGTGGGGGGTATGTGGTGGGGGGAGGAGGATCTGTGGTGGGGGGCGGGGGATCTGTGGTGGAGGGGGGGGGACATTTTCAGCAGCCCATTTAAAACTTTTTAAAATGCTAGCGATAGAGCGAGATGGAGACCTCTGTACTATAGTGTATACTCTGACCATGCTCTGACGTACTGACGATATTCGCTGCGAATCGCACTCGCCGTGAATTTGTGACGCCATTTTTGCTTCGCGTTTCGCAATATTAATGAACTGGGCTTTACACGTTTTGAACGCAAGAGGGCGATAGACGACTAGACTACACGTCACAGCAATTCTGTTTATTTACTTTATTCAGAAGTCGTGACCCAAATAATAGTATGTACGCCGTGGGTGCGCTACGGCGCGCGCTATTCTGATCTTTGGTCGTGACCGTAAATGTTTATGTGTTATTTATAATCAATGCATGGTCGTGATACTGGGGAAACTTTTACAAAATCAGCTTTGAGGTTGAGATGGCGCTGGCAGCAACTGTAGAGCAGTATGACGAGAGTGTGGAAGTAACTCATGGAGACTTCACTTGGAACATTAGCTATGTTTGGCTTAGAGACCACTGCAGGCAAGTTTGTCAAAATGATCAAA
This sequence comes from Pteraster tesselatus, assembly GCA_032273685.1. Taxonomy (NCBI): domain Eukaryota; kingdom Metazoa; phylum Echinodermata; class Asteroidea; order Velatida; family Pterasteridae; genus Pteraster; species Pteraster tesselatus. The sequence continues at coordinate 9,270 of JAVCKS010009639.1, forward strand.
TCATCATGACATTTCCGTTATGAAACGCCATCTGCCTTTTCGACTATACTATGTCGTTTTCCTTCACTTGTAGTTGTAGTATGGCTAGGCTAGTATTATAGTATTTGTGAAAACCTTGCTTGTTTACAGATGCCATGAATGCTACAGTAGCAGTACTTTCCAACGTCATATCGACGCGTTCAGTATTCCATTGGACATCAAACCAGAATGTTTGACCTGTAGTTCAGAAGGTCTGGTTCTGACTTGTAAGTTTCCCTGACTTGCAAGTAATTATTGTAATAATTGTAATGTTGGAATCGATGTTGGATGCTGGGCTAACAACACACGTAAATCTGTACTCCTATTATACGGTTCACGATCAGGGCAGGACGGGCATGTAACCACACACATCTGGGAGTGGCTGGCGGAATGTGCGCCGGGAAGGAACCCACCCAGAGCTGACGTTCCGAGACTCAAACGCATATTATGGGATGGTAAGACCCTGGAGAATCTTCTACCCGAGGACATACCGTTTGAGGCATTCATGGAGACGGAGGGAGGCTTGAAGGAGGCGGTGGAAAGGTTTTATAAGTTTGGAGTAGTGTTCATTGACGGAGCACAACCCACCGAAGAGGATATTGGGGTATGTACAAACTCTAGTGTCGTAAAAACTCTAGTGTTGATTTAAAGGGTACATACTTAAATTTATTTCATGAGAGGGTCAACTGTTGGACTAGATTTCCCATCCCAGCCTTACCTAGTAGTAGGTACAGTACCTGGAGTTTATCCTCTATACTCTCAAGTAATTTCGTTTTTGCCAACCCTGACCGTTGAACACATGTCACAGTATACATTCTAAGTATGCTCTACTCTCTGATGTCACAGTTTGGTCATGTCATCAACGTGGCTGGCAAACTCAAATAAAATGTTTATAAAACAGGGTGCTGGGTCAACAAGGTGCTGGGTCAACAAGGTCAGGGGTCAACAGGGTGCGGGTCTGTAATCTGTGATTGTCTAGTCCCCACCTTTTCCTTTCAGAGGGCTGCCAATCGCCTCTCCAGAATTCAAGATACCTTCTACGGCTCTATCTGCATCGTGACCTCGGACGGTGTGATTGCTGACACGGCTTATTCTAACCTGGCTCTGAAAGGTCACACGGATTCCACGTATTTTCACGATGCTATGGGGTGTGTACGTGAAGACCTAACATGTTGAAAACATTTGTAATACTGTAAATACTAACACTGTTTACTCAAGTCAAGACTGATGGTATTTTAACCAAAACGGCAATATCATTATTTTGTGATTTGTCCGTGGAAGTAAACTTTATTACCGGTAGCTGTTTCAGCAGACAAGCCAAAACAGCTATTGTGGTATATTTGCTTATTCTCCCATTGGTTTTCAACATATTTTGTTCTGCAAGTCGCATATTGATCTCTTTGCAAATCCGAACATTTTCAAATTTGCGTCCTTTCGTCGTCAGGCATCAGATTATAGTCGTGTCAATGTTCAATGGGAAAATAATTTATCCCATCCGCATAATATCATTTGTGTGTTTTTTAGCGCATTATTGTTCAGTCTATTCAACCATGATGGCGAGGGCGGTTCCACCGGCCTGGTTGATGGATTTCACGCCGCGGCCGTCGTCAAGGAGAAACACCCGGTGCATTATGGGACACTCAGTACCGTCCCGATTGCCGCGCACTTCACAGACAGTGACTTACATTTGGAGATGCGCTTCACCCACTTCAATCACGATCCTATAACCGGCGAATTTAATCAACTGAGGTTAGGACCAAATAGAATGCTCCACAGCTAGCTGTGAGGTCCAGGACCTATTTGAGAGTCCGCGAGGGTTACATACCAGTATCTATCGTGAGGGGGTTCTACTTGAAGGAAACCACAAACCCGATGGTTCCCACCGTGCAAAGCCCTCATGTGCACCTCATTAAACTCCGCCTTTCCCAAACTTCCCGCCATGCAGGTACAACAATGCCGACCGTTCTCCGTTATCCCACCTCTCCTTGGACGATATCGGCCGGTACTACGCCGCACATCATGCCCTGGCTGGGATCATCCAGAGCGCAGCCAGTGAGTATGTCTTCAGGCTGAGCCCGGGCCGGATAATGGTCATGGATAATTGGAGGGTGCTGCACAGTCGCACCGGGTTCACTGGGTCCCGCACGCTGGCCACAGCGTACCTACAACACGACGAGATAGACAGCAAGATGAGAACAATGCTTGGGGTCAAAGTTTAAGAGAAGGGACAAGGTGTTCTTGCCGGGACAAGGTGTTCTTGCCGGGACATCGTGCTCTTTAATTGCTCCCGATAGTCAATCATACCAAATGTTGTAAGACTAGTTTCATATTAAGTATGACATCTGTGGATCTATTCGCCGTCACGGGCAGTGAGCGCTGGTTCATGCTCACGTGGCACGAAATATCCCATATTTGACGGTAAAATTTCACCATCCAAAATAAAAAAAAAATTTAAATTAAGAGGCAAGAATGGTAGTTTCCTTGCACCAAGTCGTAAGCATACTAGCGAGACTGATTTGTGTATATATATTTTTTCTTGTTACTAAAGCAAGAACTTTTAGCGGAATAGACGGCCATGATGGGTTCTGTGAACGGAGGATTTTAGGTGTACCACATAATTATGTTACCCATGGTCTTTTGGGAATTATTATAGCGAAGTATAATTCTATTGGACGATGTGCATTAAAATCATAAGAAGCAATGGTATAAATAAATAAGATGTTAATGCTGTTTTATATACCGGTACCATAATTTTTTATTTAAACATAATGCTCATAAACATCAGGTTGGGTGCCTTGGCCGACACCATCGGAGGTTTTTGTTATGCGGCCTACAAAAACAACCTGACTTGCGCGCATGCTTACGTACGTGTAGTAGACTTGATGTAGACTTGTAGTAGTGCGAGAGGGCGCTGTTACGTTGCGGAAAGAACGTTTTGGGAACTTTGTCATCGTGATCTCAAAACAAGTTTCATGAATATTCAAATGAGGTTGCCAAAAAATATTTACGCACGCGCATTGTAAAACAGAAAAAGTTCAGAATGACGTAATCAGTCTGGTCGCTTGCCGCACGCGCTAGCTATAGCTAGCTAGGGACCAAAGTTTATAATAGCTAGGTATAAAGCTTAGCTAGCTAGCTATAGTTTGGCGGGCAACCGCCGGCTTTCAACATGGCCTTTCTGAGCTCGAAGCCGGTTCGAAAAAAAAACATACGGTGCTGTATTATTTGTGGAAGAGAGCTCTTAACGTTTAAGCGGTGTGTCCGGAATATATTAATATCTTAGGCGGTATGTCGATGATGAAATAGGCCTAGCGCCCTCCAATCAGTTGTATCTTTGTAAAAGGCGGTCAGCCATATTGCGATGTGACGACGCGTTACTACATAATACTATGCATGTAATAACAACATAGTACCAACTGACTGTACGCGTCCCCACGCTCTTGAAATCGACTGCGTACAAAAATAAGACCACTAATCTTCTGCACTTAGGCGATATGCAAATTAGTGACAACGTCACCTACAAAGCTACGCTCGGAATTTTCCGGGAAGCTTAGACTGACAAAGTTCCAAGACGTTCTCTCTGCTGCAATCTCAAGTCGAATGTAACAGCGCCCTCTCGCACCAACGAGCGTCTTATCAAGGCTAGCTTACGACGGCGTGTTTAAAACATAAATATGTTGTGGTGTTTTTTTGTTTTGTTTTTTACTTCATGCTCTTCACATAATTTAATTGGGTACAGAATGCATATACTTTGCAAATGTGTAAATTGTCAACATGCTAGCTCGACCCGAATGCAAGATATACGTTTGATCCGAGATTACGGATCGTCCGGTTTTTACCAACTTTAGTCATCCGGTTCAATCTCTGGTTCAATTCGTTTCAGCAACGGAAGAAGCGTCATCTGTACAGCACAGGCGAAGTAGACAGCGGCTTGCACAGAAAATACCACATCGTAGTTGGCCGTTTCGTCAAATAGCCAACCTGTCGAGCAAACAACCGATGACAAATCGTGATTTAAAGGACGCCCTCTGGCTGCCAAACAGCCACTTGAGCCGGCTAGCGCTGCTAAAAGATGTATATCTAACGAGATCATTAACTTTTCAGATATACAAGAACATACACAACAACATCAGATACTGGAGACACTCACCGGAAAATATCGGTCCGATGATAACTCCGATGCCCATGCTGAACTGATTGAGCCCGGTGCTCACGGCAAATCTCCTCAGTCCGACGAGACGCCTGGTCAACAGCACCGTGGTCGCGTAGAAGACTCCCGTAGCGAACCCATGCAGGAATGACGCGAGCACGTAGCACGCGTAGGTGTCCGCGTTGGTCACGAGCAGGGCCACCCCGCCCAGGAACAAGCTCAGAGCGTTCACGTTTTCCGCCGATAATGTTGAACCGATGAGCGCGCCGTTCAGCAGGCGTCCGATCAGATCGCCGACTCCGGACACGCTCAGTAGGATGGCGGCGCTAAAGGGCGATATGTTGTTACTTTGCGCACGTGGCATTATGAACAGAACGAACCCCATGTACGGGATGTTCATCTCCAGCGCGACGAAACAGAGAAGAGCGAAGCGGTAACTTTGTACGAGTACGATCAGGCCGAGTGCGTGTACGACTCGGTTGCAAATACTAGACAACAACAACAACCTCAAATCGTTTCTTTGCTCGGCACATTCATCAGTCGTGCTTATTATTGCGGGTGATGAGCTGTTGGTTGTGGTTACCTCGATGTAATCGTGATCGTTGCATGTCCCCTGAGCAGTATCGCCTCGAATCGTCGCCCGGTTGTCGGTCGCACCGTCACTCGCACCCTGCTCGGGCGGTCCGTCATCGACGTCAGTGACTGCCGCGGACTTTCGGCGCGGGGCTGGGCGGATGGGGCGAAACAGCGCCCCTATGGCAACGACGTGCGCCATGATGGCCGACATGACGAGCAAGGCGTCCCGCCAGCCGTACCTGTCCAGTAGCAATTGGATCAATGGTGGTAGGGCGATGACGCCCGTCCCACAGCCAGAGTAGGCTATGGCGTTGGCAATCTCGTAGTGCTTCTTGAAGTAAAAAGCAACGGCCGCTATTCCTGGATTGTAGGCAATTCCAATGCCCGTCCCTATACACACAGAATAGAAAAAGCTATCCGAAAATATTAATTAATAGTTGGAATTTGAAAGTAAATTTGTTATGATGTAATTGTGTGGCTATACCTCGTCAATTACTAAATTGGTTCTATTAGAAATCTACTGCATACATGAAATGTGATTAAAATAATTTAATATAGAAATCTGGTTGGCCTTCTTAAATGAGGATATTTACCAAGGAAATTACCATCATTATGTGTAGAAGTTACGTTATAAAACCACCTGTAAAACACTAATAATGAACGTGTAAAGGCCTATTATATAGGTCTATCATTAAAAAAACTCTCGAAAAGTTGATTATAGTTTAATTTATATAAGACTTGTTGTATAGACGTGGTATTTCGGCTTCCGTCGGAAATAGACTTCAACCGCGATTGCTAAAACAAATGACACTATGATTACGAAGGCCTGCTAAACCTGCTAGCTTACGGTTTAATTATGTAGTTCGTTTCCTGACGCAAAACCACGTACACATCGAACTTGCCTGATCTATTTGAAACCCAAACTACATTGTAATACTTGGCCGAGCGGTCTTCTGTACCGGTGTGGCGGTCTCAGGAGTCCAGGGTGCTCAGAGATCCAGATGACCAAATATGACGGTAATCTCTGAGCAACCTCAGGACTCCCGAGACCGCCATATCGGACTCGGGTTCAACCTCTGCTGTTATCATAATGTTATCGTCATTAACAACATGTGCTAATACATTGTCTGAGAGACGCGGTGATCCATGTATGGATACCATCGCTAGATAAGAATAATCTCCAGTATACCATTACCACCATAAAGCAGTCTTCTTGATTAGGCAATGAAAACGATTATAACGGTAAACGCTCACGGTCAAACAGTGAACATAAATGTGTTTTTTTAACGAGTTGGTTGTACCTATTATCACGCCGGTGAAACTCAGCTGCCTTATGCTCGTCACCCACCGGCTGGAGAAGAGACCAATCGAAACTAAAAACCCTCCGAACATTCCCGAAAATCTGCAGCCGAACCGCTTCGTCAGCATACCGCCAGCAATACCTGACAACGACATTGAGACACGGTTTAAATATCGGTGTAATAACCGGCCTCGACCGCGCTAGTACTGTGGGCGATACATTAGGTCCAAACACGGTCCAAATCATAGTCACTCAGTGTCACGGATTCGTGTACGTCCTTTATTTCCGGTGAGGCTTGATCGTCATGCACTACATTAACATTATATAACATACCAGCGGGAACATGTGCTACATTGCCAGGAATTTGAATACAAGTTGTAAAATATAAATAAGCGGTGGCCTGTGAAGATTCTCTCCAGTATTCTGATGAGAATCGAGTTATTTAGAGCATTATATAGCCAGTACGTTTTCTGAACGAAATGACGGACTCGTGTATCTGTTCAGTGTTCATACGCCGTTGTTTATATCCGGCATCGTTTGGTTTTGTAAAGTTACCAGTTCGTGCTGCATGCAGCAGCAGCAGCAGCTGCAAAAGCGTCATAATGTCGAAATAACAAAACGTCGAACATTATTGCCATATAGACATACATGTATATAATTGCTTTCTACAATATTTAAGCTATGCAAGTACGGCCTACGACAATTAAATGTCTTTAGCGCTATTAGGGAAGAAAGAAAAACGAACTCTGCTAAAACAAATATGTCATTATTAAAGAAACAGTACGTAAATAATGATGGTTTAGATTCAAACTGCATGTCCATTGCTTACCGCTAAAAGACATAAAAGCAGAGAGGACACTTTGAACGACGGCCGTTTCCTGTGCGCTTGTGTTGAACTCGCTCTGCCAGCTAACGTACATGACGGAGCAGTAGCGCAGCAGGCCGTACAGGAGGGCCATGTCAAGGTGGGCGGCTATGACGACGACTATACCCCAACCGCACTCCGTAGATGACCATCGTTGCTTTACCTTCGCCATCCTGAATTAAACTGATTCTAGAGAGAAACGTGAAGGTTTACTTTTAAAAGGTCGGTTCAATTTCGATATCAATTTGAACCTTGCACTGTCGTGCACTTAATGAATATTAAATAATAGCCGTATTAGTCGATGTAAAAGTAAAGAACCACAACATGTAACAAACATCATTTTGTCAGACTAGTTGGATTTATTTAATCATCAGCTTCCGGCCGTGCTCACGTTGGATACAATCTGTACTGCCTGTGTTTTCTGCTTGTAGACCGTGGGCCGTCTCCCAAATTCCGTTACTTTTGTAACCCATGTAAGGTATATACTTTCTGTCACTACAAGAAT